>JAJTUV010004281.1:0-23044 GCA_021653895.1 Mastomys natalensis
TGAAACTATATATTGGCTATCAGTATACAATTTGAAAGCTTGATTTTTCAGCATTTCAAAAACAGTGGCTACAGAACGTAATTCAATTATTTGTGCTGAAGTAGGGGAAACTCAAGAAAATGAACATGTGATTCAATTACATATACTGCCTTTTGATTAGATAAGCCATCTTAAATACAGTAAGCACATTTTCTATGGACTGCATGCATAAATTTACAAAATATACAAAGCATGTATAGAGGAAAACTGTAGCAACTTGTCTTTTGGATAATGATTATCAAATTTACCTAAAAAGGTTGCCATGCAATAGGCCAAATGTCAATATTCTGCAATAACCATTTAGTTGCTGTTTGAAATAAGGAGTAGACATTTCATCCAAAATACTTTCAGGATTCTATCCTACAATTCTGTATTTAACACAATAGTTTCATAATAGGGCGTTCAAACTTTACTTTCAGATGAAGAAGGATGAATCCACATTAATGATCCTTTTTGCCAAAGAAATGCTGTGGGACAACCAACAATTGATTAGTCTGTCTAATGTATCTGTCGTTGGCTACCAGCTTCCTCTACTTACTGCAAAGCTATTTGTCCCTCATCAGTCCAGGGGAATTAGGATTTTCATTCCCCTTGAGATTATCAAACAGAGGTTTAAGTTCTCCTGTGGTAAGCTTAAGGTGAGGTCTTAGCCAATTAATATGTCCTAACAAATTTTGAAAATCATTAAAAGTAAACTGCAGACCATTCCACCTGGGTAACCATCCCATGTGCAGTCACCAAAGGTAGACGTTGATGTGGATGTCAGGAGGGGCATGCTGACAGGAGCCTGATATAGCTGTCTCCTTAGAGGTCTGCAAGAGTCTGACCTATTCAGAGGCAGATGCTCACAGTTAACCGTTAAACTGATCATGGGGTTCCCAATAGAGAAGATAGAGTGAAGGCTGAAGGAGTTGAGAGGATTCGCAACACCATGAGGAAAGCAACAATACCAACCAACCAGAGCCCCCAGGGTCTAAACCACCAGCCTGGGAGCGCTTAGGGAGGGACCCATGGCTCCAGCTGTATATGCAAGGGAGCTATATATAAGTGGGAGAAGAGATCCTTGGTCCCATGAAGGCTGGACATCGTGGGGGGGTATTCGGGGTGGGGAGGCAAGGTATGGGGGAGGGTGGGTGGGGATACACCATCATAGAGGCAAGAGGAGGGGGAAGGGATAGGGATTCCTGGGAGGGAGGGGGGAAATGGGGTAAGGGGAAAACATCTGAAATGTAAATAAAATTTCCAAATAAATAAATAAATAAATAGAGAGAAAAAAGTAAACTATCGCTTTTTTTGCATGTACACCTGCAAGCCAGAAGAGGGTACTAGATCCCTTTACAAATCGTTGTGAGCCACCATGTGGTTGCTGGGAATTGAACTCATAGGACTTCTGGAAGAGCAGTTAGTGCTCTTAACCGCTGAGCCATCTCTCTAGCCCTAACTATCTTTTCTTATTGGAATTTTCTGTGTCACACTCTGCTTAGGATATAACTGAGGTTCCAAATATTGAAAAAGAATATGGCCTTTGAATCTTTTCTGGAGCAATTAGCACTCCCCAAAAATTTAAAGCGCATTGTATGAGAGCAAAGGCTTGCAATAAAACTCCTTCAGAGGGATAATGAAAGGATAGAAACCAATGATGGAGCAGGCCTATGCCAAAGCATCTCTTCCTCCTGAGGGACCAGCCACATGACGGTATACCATAGAATAGAGTTTATTCAGGGCATGGGAAGGGAGCCAGCAGGGTAGTAGTGGCAGAGAGAGAGAGAGAGAGAGAGAGAGAGAGAGAGAGAGAGAGAGCGAGCAGAGAGGTATGGGAGTAGAGGAGTAGAGGCTGGCCATGATCACGTAGAGAGGGGGAAGGGAAGGGGGGATGGGGCAGAGAGAACCTGCAGGTGAGAGATCAAGGGAGCAAGAGAGAGAGGAGGGGCCAAGCAGCCCCTTTTATAGTAGGCAGGGCTACCTGGCTGTTGCCAGGTAACTGTGGGGAGGAGCATACCTAGCTGTTGCCAGATAGCTGTGGAGGTAGAGTTTAGACAGAATACTAACAGATAAGCTAATAAAATATCCATATAATGAATAATATACACGGAAAGATTCAAAGTCCTAACCTTTTAGATTAAAGCAGCAACAGATTTTTTATATAAGGAAGGGCTATTAGCCATTCCTTATGGCAAAAGTTTCCAATGATATCACTTCATGGGTTCTTTAAAATTACAAGCAAGCTTACTAAATGCAAACCTCCCACAGTCACCACAATGCAAAGGAGCAGTATAAAAACAATTCTCCAAATCCATAGTAATTCTACATTCATTTCCTGGAATGGCAACTGGAGTAGGCAAGCCAGGCGGTAATGCCCCCAGAAGTTCCTAGTTTCATTAACCTTTCATAAAACTATTCATAAAACAAAGTTTGAACTTTGTTTCGGATTAATGGAATAACCAATCCTTGGAGGTGAGTGAGTACTTCAGCTCTAGTGTCTATTAATCTTTCAAAACCTTTTCCCTCAATTAATAATTTAAGGTTAGGTCTCTTATTAGTAATAGATTGAACCCAGTACACATCAGAGAAACCAAAGCCACTTTGCCCTGTCTTACTCTTTGAGCAATTTTTTTTTTTTTTTTTTTTTTAGCAGGCATAGCTATAATGCCATGGGGGAAAGCAGCCATAATTTTAATTTCTCCCACATAATCATTACCTATAACTCCTGACCAGCTGCCAGTTGTGAGTGCCATGGGGTTTGAGGCTGACCCTTCCTTCCCAAGGAACAAGCAAGGCAATAAACAAAAATCTGGAAAACACCTTTCAAGGGAGCTTCTAGGGGCTAGTCAGGATGACCATGACAAAAGGAATGCCACAAAAGCTTCTACTGAGCCCACTCTGAGTTTTGCATTGACTCAAATGTAAATGTTCTTAATCTGGGCCTAAGATAGCCCCCACCTGCCTTTGTTCCTGGGACAATCATTTTTAAAATGACCCCAACCTCCACATTTAAAACGTCCAATAAAGCTTGTCTAACAAGGGCTGCAGGCCTGTACTGTACTACAACGGTTTTTAACTCTTTTATTACTCTTGTGACCATCTCCATCTGCTCGATCCTCTTCTTGACTACAAACATAGGTGAGTCAAAAATCCTGAGCCCGCAACTGAACTGCAAACTGCAGATAATGGAACATCGGCAATTCAACTATACCTCTAAGTTTCCCTTGCGATAGCAGAGCAACCACAACTATGGAAAGCAAACTCAAATCTAGTCTCTCCAAAATCAACACCAAGTGCATCACCCCCATGCTACAAAGATTTTGGCTGCCAATTCATGCACAAGAATGGACAACTGTGCGGCCTCCAATACCTCACCAAAAAGACACTGCCCTAAATCTTATCTTTTATAAGTCTAGTTTCTAGCATCTTTGGAGACCTGTTTTCCTGGGTTGGTTCATGCCACGTGCTGTTGTCTGAATGACTCCAACCTTGAATCACTAGTTTTAAGCCAACTTTCTATTAACAATGTTACATTTTTTTAATCATACTCAATAAATTACAAGCTAATAATCTAAAACCAAGACATGCAGAACAATATTTATACTTTTAAAACTAGTCAGAAACAAAAATAGCTAAAATCTTATGTATTTACACTAAACAAAATTTTCTTATTTTTTCTAGCTGTAATTTCAAGAAAAGAAGCACCTTGTCACCTGATGAACCCAATAAACACTGTCACAGAGATATTCTAGGAAAAAACAGCCATCAGTTCCCTTATCATAGAAGCCAAGCTGCTGGCCCCTTAAGAGCAGCTTGTGCAGACAATCAGCTCCTGGAAAAGCTTCTCTTGCTCACTGGACAACTAGCAACAGGGGCAGGGTAACTTATCAGTTTCTGCTGTGCACATTAAGACTGCCTTTTAAACAAGTTAAACTAAACCAAGGGGTGGAGAGTCAGCAGATCAAGTTTTAAACATTTTTTCTTTTGAATATGAAACACAGAACAACAATCATTCAAACAGCAAAACAAAAACACACATGGACAGATTGGCGCACCAAAGACAATGAGCAGAACTAAGGATTTCTCCAGTAGGAGCCAAAGAGAAAACAGGATGTCTCCTGATTTCCTCCTGTTCCTAGGAGGGCTCTGAAAGAGTTTTTTCCTTCTCTTTTCCTGACCTGTCCCAGAGAGGGGACAACTGAGTTTCTGAAACTGTTTTCCCTCCCCCATATTCAAAGTCTTACTCTACATCTCCTTCTTTAGGAGGCGCAGTGACAACTACTGATAGTTACTCCTCAGTGCCCTGCTTTCTTTACTTCCCTAATTCCACCTAACCCTACTCCTCTTGCCTGAGGCAGCTCTTAGGCTATGGACAAAGGCCTATGTATGATTCCCCCACTTGAAATTTCATTGTCACCCCTAGCAGAAGTCAGTGTCAGGTCAACACCTATTCAACCTAGCTGTACCCCCTTAATACACCTGCAAAACAGTCTCCAAAAGATAACTAGTGCTAGCCTCAATGCTGTTTGTTATTTATTGCATGTGGAATACAATTCTTCTGTTCTCTGTGGAGCTCCACCCAAGACAGCATTTCTCAGTCATTCCCCACCCCTCACCCACCGTTTTGAAGTCCCTCATTTGGGCACCACCTGTAGCAACCAGTGGCCACAGATGAACTGGGTTCACCTGAAATGAGGTCTGAAAATGAAGAGATAGATGGGTGAAAGAAGGATGAAGCCAAGACTGATCAAGGCTCAAAGTTTAATATTCAGCATTGGATACTTAGGGAAAGCCCCACTGAACCCATCCTTTGTTTCAGTTGGGTTATGTCACATGGCAAGCTCATCTGGCAGTCTATTCTTCTAAGTTCCTGTAGGAAGTTGTACATGCAGCCAGGGTGGATGACTCCACCTGGGTCATTAAGGTCCTGAGGCAAACAAGATCTTTCCGGCCTGCTCAAGGCTGGGGGAAGGCACAACATCCTTGACTTTGGGTGTCCACACCCTAAGCCACACCCTCAAAGCCTTTTCTGGAACACAGTTTAGATTCACAAGTCCCTTGTCCCCCACATTCCAGTAATCCCTCCCCCTGTGTCTCTAGAATGAGGATATCGCAGGAGTCTGGGCCTGCTGCTAACTTACAGAGATCAAAGACAAGGTCCAGTCACCAGGTAGGTGTTCCTCTTAGTGGACCAGGCTACATCCCCAGTGGCTGAGAGTACTGGCCAAGTGACTTTGGTATGGTCATGGGGGGTGCTGAGGCTCAGTGTAGGAAGGAAGATATACCATAGCCATCTCATGGTTCTCTGGGGGTTTCTCAGGTGTCTGGCTGCTATCCAGTTGGTGTCTGGTGCAGGTGCTGGTCTGATGTCAAGTACATGAACCCAGGCAGTTACTCCATCCACTTTAATGGTGGTTGGGGTAGTCAACACCAGGAATGGCTTTTTCCATTTTGGTTCCAAGTTTTCAGCACGATGCCTCTTAACATATACCCGATCTCTAACTTGGTCCTCATGTGGAATCTCTAGGGTACCTGCATTATACATGGTATTAAGTGTAGGCCACAATTCCTGGTGGCTGATCTGGAAAGCTTGCAATTGAGCCATAAGATCCTTGTCAGCCTGAAAATACTTTGGTCAGGGAGGGGGTCTCAAGAGCCAGGGTTAAGGAAGTTGGGGTCCCATACAAGATCTTCTTGACTTAAGGGAGGAGGGTTAAGGGAGTCAGGGTTAAGGGAGTTAGATTGAAATGATAGGGGTTATTTCTGGCCCTAAACAATGCCATGGGAAGGAGTACCACTCAGTCTGTGACAGTCTCTAAGAATAATTTGGTTAAGGTCTCCTTCAGAGTTTGATTCATCCTTTCTACCTGCATAATGGAGTTTCCAATCTGTCCCCAGAAACTTACCCACTCTCTGGCTTACCTGAGAAACAGAGTCTGGCCTGTTTTCTCAGCCTATGATTTTAGGCATACCAAATGGAGGAATTAGCACAAGACCCTGCCTACTCCCTGCTCTCTCTCCGTCAGAAGCTCAGAGAATCCCTATCTGATATTATTCTCAGAACTAAAATGAGCTTAGAATGAAAAAATCTCCAATCTCACAGCCAGGGACCTTCTTCTTAAAACCATTGTTTGGGAAGGCACGACTTCTGAGTCTAGACCAGCTTGCCAGGGTCTCAGGAAGAGCATCATGATAGGTGGATTGTGGCAACCCGAGAAATAGGAACTCCATCACACCAGGTTGCATCCATGGCTCAGGCATTTGTGGCAGCAGTAAAAACAGAAGGAATCTGCTTCAAATGTGGAGAGGCAGAACATTGGAGGGATGAATGCCCACTAAACTCCCCTCCTATAACAAATTTTAATCTCCCTAAGTCAATCTGTCCCGCTGCAGAAAAGGTTTCCACTGGAAGAGGCACTGTACCACTCTATATGATAAGAATGGTAAGCCACTAGAGCCTTTAAACTTCAAACGGGGCAACCCTCAGCCCTGACAGTAAGTGGGACAGCTACTCCCGTAGAAGCCTTATGGGTGTCTAGCATCTCAGAAGGATCCCACCTAAAATTAACCATTAAAATAGATGATAAACCATTCAAATGTCTTATTGATACTGGGCCAGGTAGGAAAAATTTAAGACAGCAAGAAATCCCACAAGACTGGCAACTGATCCCTCGGCCCCAGCTCCTAGGCATAGGGGGTACCTCTCACACATTCATCACCAAACAGACCTACAGGTGGGAAGACCCAGGTGGAGCTACCGGCCTCATATGCCCCCTGATAGCTCAAGTAGCCACCAATATTTTAGGGAGAGATATATTACAAGCCTTAGATGTAGTTTTTACCACCCAACCAGAAAGAGACCACATTAAGATAGAGAATATTACTTATGAAGAAAATAATACCCAAGGAGACCCAAAAAACCCTCCTCCAATGTGGCGCCTTCTTCTTCACGACTCTTCTGGACGACTCTCTCCGACAACTCCTCCGGACCACCCTCCCCCGGCAGCTGAGCTGCCTTTGTTATATACCCTTCCAAGGGGGCGGACCTGGCTGCCTGTTCTCTCAGGATTGGTTAGGGCCAATACCTCATTAGCATAAGCCCTCTCGGGAGGGGCTTGAACCTGACACATGCGCAGTAGGCGGCGCCGGCCAAGTTGGAAACCGGCGCCGTCTCTTTGGCCACCTACATCTCCCCCTTATTTATTTTATAAATTTGAAATAGGTTACTTCTGGACCCTTAAGATTCGTCCTAGGCCTCCCACACCCAAGCATGCCTTTGATTGTCAAAAGGCTTTGGAAGGCACTCCTTGAAAGAGCCACTGCTGTGGCAAAAGTCAGCGGGGGAAAGCAGAGGTCTGAGCCCTTGTGCAAGTGTTGAAGGCATTGTAATGGGGGGCGCCACCCATACCCGCCTTTGTGCCTTTTTTCAGGGAGAGGTATTTGACACAAAACCTCTATGCACTCAGACATACTTTCAGAGAATCTATCTCAGGATTGAGAACATCTCTAGTCGAGGCACTCCTCGTACTCCCCGCTTCTGAAAAATTGAAATGGTGCCTTAGGAGCCTTATACCATTGGCATTGGTCAAGATGGTCAGGATCTAGGGAAAATGCCTGGACGGCCAATATCGGGTCCAGAAGGTTTCCCACTAGGTCTCCCTAAGGGAGGCCAGCCAAATACTTGGGGAAGCACCTTCCTTCTTGCATGGTCATGGCATAAGCAACATAGAAACCAAAGGCAGAAACCATATCCTAAGAGAACAACAGCTCCCCATACAAATACTCCCGCCCATAAGTCTTTTTAGAGTAACGGGATCTAGGCAAGTGCCGTTCAGGGTGGCAGTCTTGCGACAGGAGCTTCAACATCAGGATCTGCAGTTTCATCATCCCTCCTTTCGTCTGGGATCGCCGGACTGGAGATCTTCCGAGTCAGTCTCTCAGGGATCCAGATAGGGTTTTCTTGATCCTGTGGGAAAACACAAACAGAACCTCGTGCTCTTATGAGCACGGGATCGGGCCCTTGCCATGAGTTAGTTATGATATCTTTCCATTTTACCTTTTCTGGCGGAGGGCGTAAGTGATTATGATGTCTGTCAGCAGCAGACTGACCCTGAGTATCCAAATTTAGAAAATTTAAAGTAAATAATGCTAAGGATAGTCTATGCTTGGGGTTAAGGCCATGGCCTATTCCCTCTTTTTGTTTTTGAAGACATTCCTTGAGCGTGCGATGTGCTCGTTCTACAATACCCTGCCCCTGAGGTTGTAGGCAGTCCATGAGTGAGTAGACTTCCATCCGTTGGCAAAAGGAAGAAAAAGCTTGAGCCGTATAGGCTGGGCCATTGTCTGTAAATATAAATCTAAATAGGACTGTTATAAAACAGCCAACAACTAATTAATTTACATATCTATTAATAATAGTTTTTTATATTTTTTATAAAATTATTTTTCTATCAGCCAAAAAAAAATTAAGGTTTGTATCTCTCTTGAGGCTTAAATTCTTTTGTGGAGAGCTTAAAAAAAGAAAAATCTTAGCCAATTAGCATCTCCTAGAAACCTTTGAATCTTATGTCACAATTTATTTAGGAATATAGCTGATGTCTCAAATATTAAAAGATATTGTCATACATCTGGTTTTGAGTGACTCCAACTTTGCATTACCAGTTTAAATCTAGTTTTTTATTACCAAAATTATAAATTTGCAATCATACCCAATAACATATTTTTCTTAACCCTAGTTCCCTGTGTTCTGAAGATAGGCTCTTGGAGCTGTGTCATGAAGAGTGATTGCTTAGAAAATATTTGCCTCCAGGATCAAAAACTGGGAAGGCCATACGCGCTTCCTTCCAAGTCTGTGGGCAGAATGAGCATTGTGTCTCTGGGGACAGACTGGCCCAAGGAACCTCCACATAGGGAGGCGGGCCTAGGGGTGGAGCTGTGGGCATCTCCCAAGCATGCGGTTTAAGTTTTTCTGCCATTTTGCCTTTCTTTTTCCTTGAGAGGACCACGGTCTCTATTTTAGTTAACATGTCCTCAAGGTCCTCCTCCATCTTTTCTAAGCTCTTTCCTTCCTCTATCTTTTCTAAGCTATCAGAGCCAGAAGAGCTCTCTGTATCTATATTGGTTATCTTTTTTGGTCCCTTGTTTATTTTACTAACTCCTGCCTCAGAGCCTTCTGACTGAGCCTCTTTTATTTGTTCAAAAACTTCCTGGTCCTTTTTGACAGTGAATTCATAGTCACAATAAGAATTTAGGTACAATCTAAGACTATATGTCAGGAAAAGCATTATTATGATACCCAAGCCAACCCACTCCGAGTTGACAATAGACATCATAGTTTAGAAAATCTGCGGACCTTTTATTGCCGCTTTCCTTATACTCGTCCCTAAACCTTAACTTGTCCCAAATCTAGGGAATCTTTACTTGTCCCAAACCAGGGAAATTCAAACCAGGGATCCTTAACTCGTCCCAACCCAGGGATCTTTCACTTGTTCCTGACTTGTCCCAAAGCAGGGATCCTTAATTCATCCCAACCCAGGGATCTTTCACTCGTTCCTGACTTGTCCCAAAGCAGGGATCCTTAATTCATCCCAACCCAGGGATCTTTCACTCGTTCCTGACTCGTCCCATAGCAGGGATCCTTAATTCATCCCAACCCAGGGATCTTTCACTCGTTCCTGACTCGTCCCATAGCAGGGATCCTTAATTCATCCCAACCCAGGGATCTTTCACTCGTTCCTGACTCGTCCCAGACCAGGGATCCTTAACTCGAACCTCTACTCGTCCCAAACCAGGGAGCCTCTACTTGTCCTCGACTCGTCCCAACCCAGGGAACCTTGACTAATAAATATTCCTTTTTTTCCTGACTCGTCCCAGACCAGGGATCCTTAACTCGAACCTCTACTCGTCCCAAACCAGGGAGCCTCTACTTGTCCTCGACTCGTCCCAACCCAGGTTACCTTGACTAATAAATATTCCTTTTTTTCCTGACTCGTCCCAGACCAGGGATCCTTAACTCGAACCTCTACTCGTCCCAAACCAGGGAGCCTCTACTTGTCCTCGACTCGTCCCAACCCAGGGAACCTTGACTAATAAATATTCCTTTTTACCTCAGTTTCTGAATTTATGAGGCTGTTGTCCTCAGTTTCCTCATTGTCCTTGGCTCGTTGTCGTTGGTCTTTAGCTGCCACGTCTCTCGCGTCTCTTCTCTACCGGCGCCGGGTGTCTCTGCCAGGGCCTCCGCGTCTCTTCACTGCCGGCGTCGGGTGACTCCGCCGGGGCCGGGTGGCCGCCGGGTCGCCGTCGCCGCCGCCCGCGGGGCCGGGTGGCCGCCGGGTCGCCGCCGCCCGCCGGGGCCGGGTCGCCGGCGGGACGACGCCGCCCGCCGGCTCGCCTCCGCCCGCCGGGACGCCGCCGCCCGCCGGCTCGCCTCCGCCCGCCGGGACGCCGCCGCCCGCCGGGACGCCGCCGCCCGCCGGCTCGCCGCCGCCCGCCGGCTCGCCTCCGCCCGCCGGCTCGCCTCTCCGCCGGGCCGCCTCTCCGCCGGGCCGCTTCTCCTTCTCCGCCGGGCCGCTTCTCCCTTCTCCGCCGGCCGCTTCTCCCTTCTCTGCCGGGCCGCTTCTCCGCCGGGCCACCAGTTGTGGCGCCTTCTTCTTCACGACTCTTCTGGACGACTCTCTCCGACGACTCCTCCGGACCACCCTCCCCCGGCAGCTGAGCTGCCTTTGTTATATACCCTTCCAAGGGGGCGGACCTGGCTGCCTGTTCTCTCAGGATTGGTTAGGGCCAATACCTCATTAGCATAAGCCCTCTCGGGAGGGGCTTGAACCTGACACATGCGCAGTAGGCGGCGCCGGCCAAGTTGGAAACCGGCGCCGTCTCTTTGGCCACCTACACTCCAAATCACCCCCAATTCTAGGGGCCACTGTTATATTTAGTACTCCCTGCCTTGACTGGCTCTCCAACGAAGCTATCTAGGTCCCACAGTGGCCTCTATCCAGGGTGAAGCTTAGAGCCCTCAGAGAACTAGTAGAGGAACAGTTAGTTGTCTCTACAACACATCCGCCCCTCCCGCAGTCCCTGGAACACCCCTGTGTTTGCAATAAAAAAGAGCTCAGGGGAATGGGGTCTATTGCAAGATTTGAGGGCAATTAACAAAACCATGCGAATCTGAGGCTCTCCGGAAAGAGGGCTACCCCACATTTCAACCATTCCTGCCAATGTTCCCCTATTAGCAACAGACATAACAAACTGCTTTTTTTCCCATTCCTCTCCACCCTGGGACTGTGAACACTTTGCATTCTCAGTAACCCCCATTAACAACCCTGGCCCAGCCTCATGGTATGAATGGACTGTTCTTCCCCAGGGAATGGCTAACAGTCCTACCATTTGTCAGGAGGCTGTAGTCACTGCATTAAAGTCCTATTTAGACAAAGGACTCAATGTCTATCATTACATGGATGACATCCTTGTATGGGGATATGCTTCTACCTCCCCCTCCCAACTTAAGGATTAGCTAATACCTTCCCTATCTGACCTAGGGTTCAAAATAGCCCCTCACAAAATCCAATTTATTCTTCCCATTGCATTTTTAGGAACAGAGATCTCCCTTACTTCAATATGCTCCCTCAAGCCCAAAAATTAACTCTCACCTCCCTCCAGAGCTTTTTGGGCAACTTCAATTCGCTTTGACCCCGGCTCCACCTTCCCACAAACACCCTTTGACCCCTCTTCAACCTCCTGAAAAGAGATAAAAGTCCCTCCTCCCCAAGAACACTGTCTCCAGAAGCAGTCCAAGCCCTAAATTCTGCCAATTTATCCCTATAAAAGATATGACTCTTGCTAGGTATGACCCAACAATACCTGTACATGTCCTTATCTTTAACTCCTCCTCTACGCTTGTAGGAGCCCTTTACCAAACTCAGGGGTTGCTAGAATGGCTCCATACCCCAATGAGTGGTGCATCCCGAATTTTAAAGGAAGTGAATGCACTTGCCAACATGATTAAAAATGGCAAGGATAGAGCCCTACAAACCCTAGGAAAAGAACCTGACCTTCTTGTCACCCCCTTCTCCCTTTCTGACTTCCAGTGGCTAATCAAAAATCATTCCCACTTTGCTATCAGCTTAATAGGATTCTCAGGACAAATTCACAACCATTATCCTGACAAAAAATGGGCCTCTGCTCTCCCTCTGTTGCGATGGCTACCCCCCAAACTATTCTCAAGAGACCCCATAGCAGAAGCCCCTCAATATTTACTGGTGGGGAGAAGAGGGGAGCTGCAGCAGTAATATACTACTTCCCTGAAATGAGTCCCCATCCTCTGATTCAAAGAGCTTCTCCACTACTCCCCCCAATATAAAGAACCATATGCCGTTTACCTAGCTCTAAAAGATGTCAAGGGCCCCCTTAACCCCTTTTCAGACAGTGTATATGCTGTCAATTTGCTCCTCTGGTTGTCAAGATCATTTGTCAAACTAGATGACAACCCACTTTAACCCTCTACTCATACAGGTCTCTGCCCTCCTACAGGAGAGAGCTGTTGCTGTAAATCTCCTACCCAAATAAGACCAGTAAAGGAAAACACAACTCAATAATTATGGTATAAATAGCACACCTAGATTGGGCAGATTTACCACTACACTACTCTAATCCCCAGCTATGAGATCCCTTATAACTTGCGGTTTATCCAGTCCGCGTGCTTGTCCTTCCAGCTCCGGCTTCCTACTCCTTCCTCTGAGGACTTCCTTCTGCTGTCGACTTCCTTCTGCTTCTGCTCCCTATATATCAAATTCCTCTTCTTCTCTCCTCCCCTAAGACTTTTTCTCCACCTCCCTTCTACTGCCCAATCACTGGCTCTAGCCTTTATTATACAAATTTAATTGGACAGAAGGTTCACAAGATGTCACCTGTGTACAAATTCAATCTTCCTCTGCAGCCCCTCCCAGGAGGGTGGAACTAGGATCAAAATGCGAGGCTGGGGCTATCCACAACATTTCCCCCTTTTTGTCCAATTAAAGGACTCTTTTCTCTCACATATAAATTGAACACAAACTATATTACCATGTTGTAACTGTTAAAGTGCAAGATAGACCTAATACCCAATCTATCATTTTTGTTAACTAAATAGAACCTCTGCTATCTCTCTTAACTAAAAGACTTAGTTTTGAACCTGGCTTATGTCCTGTCTTTAGAATGAATACTATCTGAAAACCATCCTCTCAAAGTAAATAGCCTGTGTTGTCTGTGAGACTATAAGTCTTCAACCCCAGTAGAAATCCAGAATGACTGAATTAACTGAAGATATGGGAAGCACAAAGCATGGCTTCCAAAACTTAGCCAATTTATATAGACCACTGAACACCTGGACATTCCCTTACTTCAAAACGTTGGAGCATCTGGTCTTCAGCCTTCTGGCCCAGGATCATCTGACAGACCTATTAATGCAGAATTTTTAAGGGCTGATTACTCTGTCTTGGCAGATATAATCAGTCGACTATTTCCACAAGTGTGTCCTTTTTCTGGACAGTATTTTGTCTGTAGATGAAAAGAGGCAATTCTTGCCTAGTGGCTACTCCACCACAACTGGAGTAACTCCAAAGATGCTCAATTTCTTCTTAGAATCCAAGACAGGGAAGCTGTCAGGAGCAGACAGGTCTCTAATAAAATGAACATTAATACAGAAATGCTAGTGTTAGTCACTTCTGTGTACTTCTGATGTTTTTGAAAACCAACTATCTATGTAAAACAATCTGGACTGTTGTCCATTAACTCCTTTCTGCTATTTCTAATTAAAATCTAGAAAACACCCTAATAATAAACTCAGAGTCATGCAATTGCTATAGGCCCTTAACTCACAGGCTAACCATCTCAAATCAGTTAAAAAAGTTAAAGAAGGACTGGGTCTAAGCCTTGTATTCCTAAATGTGTTATATAGGCACAATGCCTGTGAGAGTAACAATATTAATCTCACTTTTATATCAATAAGAAACTCATATCAATGAAAACCTTAAATCTGAAATCAAAATAAATTCTAGACCAATGTAAGAGATTATAACTTCAACTTTGTATCAATTACAGAGATTTCTACCAATGTAGAAATAATCAATTCTAAATATTCCTCCCTGTTCCAATAAAACCATTACTTTTCCCTAGAAGGATAGCCTAATATTAACCACCTCAGTCCCCAAGCCCAGGGAATAGGGGCGCCGACTCTTAATTAACTTCTTCAAGTTGAATTTGGGCAAAGAATTCCCATCTGGGGGCCCAAAGGGAAATAGGAAAATTGGCTTAGTCAAAGGAGAACTAGTGGGCATCATTTGCCTTGCAGTCACTATGTGCTGAGAGAGTTCATTGCTTAGCTAACATCGTGACTGTGACAGTCGGAAAGGCTGGACAGGCAAGCCAGCTGTTCTGGAAAAGTTCTGGAAGCAAGTCTTCGATGTAGTTGCAGCTTCATAGTTGCAGTAGAATCAAGTATGAAGCTGGAATAGTAGGTTTCAGAATCCCCGTGTATGAATCTTTTTCGGGCTGTCATTCTCTTCTTTCATCCTGCAATATATAAAACTTAAAAGCAGCAGGTAGTTCTGCAGGGTACACAGCTTTGTCAATGAAGATCAATAAAGAAAGACGACTGCCTTTCTTCAGGTTAGTTTGATCACTTAATCAAACTGTAATATAACTATGTATACATGCCCTTATAAATGATGGCATGTATTAACAAGTCATTAGGAATTAGTACCCATAAATGTTCTTGGCTTTGTATAGACATTTTAGTCCCAGCCGGTTCCAGAGCTGTCTCCATATAAGAGACATAAACATCACCCATCTTGAAAATAAAATCAACTTAATAACTAAAATACTGTATGTGCCTATTCTTTAGGCATTCCCTATTTTACCAAGCAGGAAAAGAACCCAGAATTCCCCTGGGGCCCACGTTAGACAGAACCTGAGTCTCCTGTGAAGCAATATAACTTTATATCATCTGAATATACCTGATTTACACTATCTTTCTGTTTGGCTCTCTGCCAGAACAGTCTTTATTTATACATTGTACTCTCTACTTTAGAGTCAGCTACTTTCTTCTTTTCCTAACAAAAAGCAACTTGTGTTTCCCCACAGCCAGGGAGTTCAGCAGCAGTTTTTTGTCAGGGTTCCCCCGCTAGGAGTCACGTGACTCCTATCAGCGCCAATCACTCACTCAATTTTTGTTTGTTTGTTTGAGACAGGGTTTCTCTGTATAGCTCGGGCTGTTCTGGAACTCACTCTGTAGACCAGGCTGGCCTTGAACTCAGAAATCCACCTGCCTCTGCTTCCCAAGTGCTGGGATACAAGCAGACCAATTTCATTCATGCACACACACAAATCTAAAGGGGCTTCATGCTCGCTTCCCTCATATCCCCCTTGCTCAGCTCCAAAGGATAATAAAAACATGTGCCTCTTGTGCATCCCTCATTACCACCCCAGCTTTACAAACCATGGGCACTAATCCCTGAGGCCTCAAATCTAATGCCTTATGGCAAATTGATGTTACCCATGTTCCCCAATTCGGTAGACAAAAATATGTTTTTGACACCATAGATACTTACTCACATTTTATATAGGCTACAGCCCAGACAGGTGAAAATTCAAAAAAGATTAATTTACCATATGTCTCTCACCTTTGCCATCATGGACATTCCCCAATAGATAAAAACTAACAATGGCCCCGCCTTCACTAGCTCTCAATTTAAAACCTTCTTTGCACACTGGGAAATTGCCCATCATACAGGAATTCCCCATAGCCCTCAGGGTCAAGGAATAATAGAAAGAACACACCAGACCCTGAAGGACCAACTCCTGAAACAACAAACCACCACTTATTCCCCTAATGTACAATTAATAATGGCTCTGACAACCCTAAACATATTTAACATCTACAAAACCTCCAAACACCCTCCTATTTCCCTCCATTGGCACACACCAAAATTAGCTCCCCCTATCCTAGTACGATGGCGAGATCCTTGAGATGGAATTTGGAAGGGACCAGACCCCCTCCTTACAACTGGGAGGGGTTTCGATTGTGTCTTTCCACAGGACCAGCCCAAGTCTATCTGGGTCCTTGCTAGAAATGTCCAACACCACCCCACCAACCTAGAAGATGGCCCACCTCTCACTGACAGATCAAGAACCAAGGAAGGGGAGGAGGAGACAAAGGAGACATCGTACCCCGAGGAGCAGCAGGATCTCCTGGAAGGACGTCCATGACCTGATGACAGCTGCCCAGGCCATGTGCCTTCCACAAGCCCCCCTCTCCTCCATTCTTTTGGCAGCTTTTGTCATCCTTCATGCTAACTCTGCTACCTCCCAGCCTCTCCCTAGCCTTCCCAACACGTACCATTGGAGATTCTATGCTAGGGAAACCTACAATGGACACAACAAAGTTATAGGAACCCAGGACTGCCCACTTGAAGGATGTCAAACCAGGATTGAGATTCCCCTACACCCAGAATCCATCTCCACTATCTCCAGCCCTTTTCTCTGCTTTCCTTACCGAAACGCAGGTGAATGTCTCCAGGAGGTCTCCACATATGGAGGTTGCAGATATTGGAGCTGCAGGATGGAATCCACCAACCGCGGTGGCACCATGCTCACCAACCTTAAAACTCATTTTCAGCTTTCCACCAGTGATCCATGGAATGAATGTTGGCAAACCGGAGTCATGGGTAAACTTTAAACCAACGGCTATGCCAGATACCCGTAGCTGACCTACACATCTCCTGTGAACTTGTCCCTGCTCCCAAATCTGCCTTTACCCATCCCAATATTGTCCAACAGGAAAACCAGTCTCAGGAGGAACTACAAGCTACCCTATCCTGGCTACAGCACATCCAATATGCAGCAGACCTCCTTCCCTTAACGACCCACCCCAATTCCTCCCAATGCTTTTTCTGTGTCTCTCTCTCCCGACCATTATTAACAGCTGTTCCCATTAACCTTTCCCTTTACAACCTCCATGGACCCCTGCCCATGAGGAAAACACAGGATATTCTTCTCTTTGACCTACTCCCACCTCTTTGCCTTGTAGGGCCCTCCTCAAAACCCCATCTTACATGTGCCCATGACATCACCATCACCAAATCAGTATGTGTTAACCCTCCTGCCCTCTTCTGATGCAAAGGCACTACAGGTGCCTGTATCAACCTCATTTTCAGGGCTCCTGTGCCCCTGTGATTGTTGTCCCCCAGGTTTATCTCCATGAACCTGAAGAACTCGCCTTGCGAATGGGTGGAAGCCAAAAGAAGAGAGAGATCTTCATCCCTCTGTTCATCGGACTAGGCCTTGCTGTTTCACTTGGTGCTACTGGAACTGCTGGAGCAGCCCTTGTCCAAACACAACATCTGACCAACGACTTCCAGGACAAGCTAGACCAGGCAATGGCCTCTTCTACAGACAGCCTTGAATCTCTTCAATGCCAGATAACCTCTTTAGCAGGAGTTGCTCTCCAAAACCAGAGGTCCCTGGACTTGTTAACTGCTGAACATGGGGAGACTAGCATTTTGCTGGGGGAGGAACGTTGCTTCTATGTCAATGAATCTGGGCTGGTAGAACAAGATGTACAAATGCTCCACGAGCTCAGGAGGAACCTCTGGGCTCACTATGCTCCCAACACCCCTGCCTCTTGGTACTCTAACCCCTTGTTGGCTTGGATTCTTCCCCTCCTTGGCCCCATACTAGCCATTGGAGCCTTGCTTCTCTTGGCACCCTGCCTCATTCAGTTTCTAAAGCAACAGATGAGTAGCATTGCAAAGGTAACTACCAATCAGGTCTCGGTTCAGTATCAGACATTTCCCAACCTAGGAGACACTTATTCAGATGACACCTCTCCTTTATAAAAGAAAAAGGGGAGTTGTGGGGAGGTGGACTGTGAGAGACAGCTGGGCACCTGGTTGAGCACAGGCATCGAATCCTGGGTCCTAATCGGATGGCAGGTGTTAGGCTTTGCTACGGGGCCCTGGTTCCTTTCATTTAGCTTCAGCCCTCCATAGCCCCTCAAACAGAGAGGTCTTTGGCCATCAGTCAAGAGGAACAGTGCCTAAGGCTCTCCCACATGTAGATGAGGTATCTCAAAGTTTTCAGACCAAGCCAATAGGTGTTACCTGCTGCCAGACCCTGATCCACCCCAAAACTGTATAAAAGAGCCCTATTTGGGAGAAGTAAAGATGTGCAAGAATCATGCCGGTGTCTGAGAGTTTCTGTCATAAGAGCAGTAACACTTGGGAAGAGATCTACTCTTCTGAAGTGCCTTCAGGACCCTTCCCTCCTTGCCAGCTAGCCAGCTTCTTACCGGCCCAGCCTGGGCTGGCTCAGTGTGGAGAGACAGGTGCAGCACCTGGGAGTAACTGGGTGACCACAGCAGAGACTCGTGCAGAGGCAGCAGCGGAGGCAATCTCCCCTCCCTGCTCACATTCTGTCCCCTTGGCCTAGACTCCCTGCACCAGGCTGGGCTGGAGCTAGTCGTGGGATGCCCTCCAGAACAGGGACCCACATACCTGTGCATTTGTGTAAGCAGTTCAATCCCCTGACATTCTGGTAGGATGAGTTTTTTTCCCTGCAATGTCTTCCGATGTCCACTTTTGTCTACATAGTGGGAGATCTTTAATCAGGTTAAACTCATGATCAGTATAACAAGGTGGTAGCCAGCCATTTCTCACAGGCTCTCTTCTCCTGGGTGGTGGTTTGTCAAAAGGATAATCTTTATTTTTTTATTGCTACTGCATTTGCCACCCCATCTGCCAGGTAGTTCCCACTAGGTATGTGTTCCTCACCCTTCTGGTGCCCAGGACAATAGATTATACTCACTTTTACAGGTTTAAAAAGGACCTGTTGTAGGGCAACTGTCTCTGGTTTGTTCTTGATGATCTTGCCTTCTGAATTTAGGAGTCCCTGTTGTTGATAAATGCATGTGTGCAGCCTTGAAGGCATATCTCTTGTACCACTGCAGCTCCAGCCTTCCGGCCATCAACCAAGAAGCTGTTCCTGTCTCTCAGATCTTGCATGGGGCGACAATCCTGAATACCAGGCTTCTTTATAGGCAACAGGGGTGTGTTCCAAGCAGAGCGGCACTTGCACAAGGCCCCCAGCCTGTCAAGGTGGGGTTTAACACCTTCTCCTGCCTCCTGGGACATCATTTACTCATACATCGAGATGGGTCTTAAGTTCCACATGCACAGGGGCCTGTAGACACACATGTCCTAGCCCGGCCATTTCAGCCCAAGCAAGAGGGAACTTATCCAGTGACCAAGCAATAGCCTCTGTCTTTTGGGTTTTGGTCTCAAACAACTTGTGTTTGTCCTCCAGCATAATAGCAAGGATGTGGACAGTTTCTCCAGAGGGTGCCCTCAACTGAGGGCCCTCAGGAAGGAACTGGATCTGAGCTCCAACCTTGGAGATCAAATCTCTCCTGAGCAAGGGATAGAGGCAGTCAGAGATGACCATGAATAAGTGGGACTCGGGGCCCACACTCAGGTCCACAACTCTTCAGGTAGTCTATGAATATTGTTCAGTCCTAGTGGCCATTTGGACCCACGATTTTTTGCTGGAGACTGGCCCATCATCTTGGAGCAGGACCGAGAGTGTTGGGCCCCTTTATCCACCAAGAATTGGGTGGGTTTCCTTTCCACTTTCAAGGTTACCCTGGGCTTGGGGAGTCAGTCCAAACTCCATCCTCCCTAGTTGCTGTCTTCCCCCAAAGCTAACACCTTCACCTTTTGGAGGTGCTCTTTCACAAGGTCTGGGATTTTCTGCCCCCAGCTTCCATGTTTTGGGCCAACTCTCTGTCTGGGCCAGTGGACCCTCTCTTTGCAATATGCCCACTGGTCTTTTTCCAGGGGTTTTCTGTCTCTCTTTGTTGGAGTCTCTCTTTTCTGCTTTCCCTAACTACTGTAGACAAGATTCTCTGTAAATTCCTTTCTTGTCCCTTTTCTTTTTTCATCTCCCTTTCATCTTTTTCCTTTCTCTTTCTCTGCTCCTCCTCCTCGTATGTCTCCCTATTATGGTAGACTTTCTAAGCAACCTGCACTAAATCCCTCAACAACTTATCCTGTAGTCCCTCTAGCCTCTGAAACTTTTTCCTGCTATCTCTATTAGCCTGGTCTATAAAAGCTATAATCACAGTGGCTTTGTGCCTCTTGCTTCTAGGGTCATAGGGTGTATATTGGTGGAATGCCTCCATGAGCCACTTTAGAAAGGCAGCAGGCAACTCATCTGATCCCTGTCTAACCTCACATACCTTGGTCAAGTTTGTGGCCACCAGTCAGCTGCCTTGAGACCTGCCAACAGAACCTGGTGGTAGATGTTAAGGTGTTCCTTACCTTTAGCTGAATTAAAGTCCCAGTCAGGTCTAGTCAGAAGCAACCCACTATCAATGACAATCTGATCAAACGATGGTGCCCTGTGTCTGAGGGAACATTCTTTATGGCTTCCTGCATTATTCTCTCTCTCTTTCTTCGGTCATGAAGAACACTCTCATGAGTTGTGGGATATCATCCAAGTGGGCTGAGTAGTAAATAAAACAGTCTCAAAAAGATTAATCGGCCCCTAAGCGTTATTTGTAAGGGGGGGTTGTGGGGCCTTCTAGTTGTACAACGTGGCCTAAGAGAAGAGTCAATATTGCATGGCCTGATTGCCATCCTCATCTATGGACCAGTAGGCTCAGAGGGGAAGAGCCACTCTTGTATTATGCAGGCAGAGTGGTCCTTTTGCTCCATGTCCATATGGTAGGTCCTGGTTGCAAGATTCCCATGTTCATGGAGCTGGAGGAACAGGGAGGGTAAAGAGATACTGGACGAGGGCTCAAGGGAGATCCTTGAGGAGGGGCCATGGAAACTGGAGCCATGGCAGGGTGTAAGGGGATGGAGGATCGATCCATCAGTAGCAGATCTGCTGTGGAAGATCTGGAGGATGCTCTTCTTTACAGGCTCGGTGGGCTCTATGGGGTTCTTCTCCTTTATGTCCAGGACCTTTGAGAGTCTCAGGACAAAAAGGCTTTTGTTCAAGGTGGGGGGAAGGTCCTCCACTGGATCCTTCCAGGTAACTCTATAGGGCACTTGGTCTGTGTGCCTGAGAGATCCTGCCCTAAAGATTCTTTCCTCTAATACTTTGATCACCTGCAAGTCGAAGGTCCCTATGGGAGGCCAACCTACTCCAAAGGTGGGCCATTCAGAGGAGCAGAGAGTAAGGAAGTTGCCCTTCTTTACTACTACTGACAAGTTTTCTCCTCTTTCCCTAACTTCCCTCCAGTGGTTAACTAGGATGTTTAACAGGGTAGATTCAGTCTGTGCCATTTCCAAAAAATGTCAGTCCAAGTCCAGGAACACAGAGAAAGACAATCAACACACAGACAGTCTGCCCCTGCCACTGGCACAGAAACCAGGTCATAGCAAGACTCAGTAGGCTCCTGCTGATACTGTATCTTGCTGTTTACAAAAAGAGCAGAGTCTGCCCAACTTCCTCCTGGGTTATGGGTCTGAAGCAGTCCTCCAGACTCACCACGGTCACAACCTTAAGGGACATCCGCCCCCTACAGTTGATCATATCAGACCAAAGGCTTTCCTGCCCACATCTTGCTCAAGAGCCAAATGTGAAAGCAAAAGACAGAGACAAACACAAGTAGGTGCTGAGCTCAGTCTTTTTCTTCAAATCAGTCTAGTTAGTGGTCACTCGAGGGGTCTCCTTGAATCCAGGGACAAGCCTCCAAACGTAAGGCTCTGATCCTTGGTCAGTGGTACTTACTTCTAGACTCCACACCAAGTGACACACCAAGACACAGATCAATGCTAAAGCAAGAGGTTTATTTTCTAGCACATCAGGGTCGACTTTAATTAGTCCTTGAAGGGCATAACTAGAAGGTGACCCTGAATGGCTATTATAAGCTGTTTTTATACATTTTAGGGGCACAGGTTACAGTTCAAACTTATTGGCTAAGCATATTGAGCTTTAAATCTCTTGGCTAGCAAGCATGGGAAGATCATGACATACATATGAACTCTACCGGACTTTCCAGAGGGTCAGGTGACTATCAGTCAGTACATCCTGCAGCTTTTCTGAGAATTTTTTACTCAGGAATGTTCCTGTGGGTGGAGACTAGAACTTGGCCTAGCCTGGACCCCAGGTGGGAGGGGAAGCTGTCAGGAGGGTGTGGGGCTGGAAAAGCCCTTAGGGTCCCTCAGAAATACTTATTTGGCTAATTTTAAAATAAAGAGGAGGTATTCATACCCATGAGGAAGAGTTAATGGATAACTTGGGGAGACATCAAAAATTTAAAGCATCAAGCAGAAACTTTGCATACTACACTACTGACTCCCAAAATGATGCTTTTGGGTTTACCGACTGGACTGCATTTTAATCCTCAGCTTCTCAATGCACAACCCAAATGACTTTTGTCGTGGGGTATTAAATGCACCCTGATACCAGAAGACAGCATCATGTTATTGTGCCATGCTAAGGATACATTTTATCCTTTAGGACATGCTTTCTGGATAAAAGATGGTATACACATATTTAGTCACATAGATGAGAGACAATTTGGTTGGTTTACTATAACGGATCCGTACAAATGCAAAAATACAGATTTAAGCATCATGAAGGACTCTTTAGGAAGCTCTGATAGTGGAAAGTTTGCTTGTATGAAGATGGAGACTATCTGAAGTATCTCTTACTGAAATTGATATTATTGTACCTAGAATAGTATTATCTGTTGCTGATGGTTTAGATAATAACTTATGGCTTCATTGGGCACATGACAGAAACAAGAACAGACTATTTGTATCAGAGGAGAGCCATCTCCTCTTGGGCACTTTGGTTACTCGTGTGCATTATGCTCTAAGAACCACACATGTATCCACAGGGCTTACCCTGATATTTCTGTGGTGGTGTTTTCCTAGCACATTACTTATGCTTTGAAGCACTTACATCCCTCCTTATAGAAATCCCATCTCTAATCATATCCTTCCCTTTCATAAACAACTGCCTTTGGGATGGAACTTTT
>JAJTUV010004282.1:0-23144 GCA_021653895.1 Mastomys natalensis
GGTTCTATGAGGTCAAAACCATACGTGAAGGAAAGAAAGGAAGTGAGAGATAGACTAATTGGGTTTGATATTATATAATATAAACATTGATCATTCAAGTGTGAGAATCTGCAATGCAGCTAGACGTTAGAAAATTGTATATTAAGCTTGAATGTAGTATTGATGAAAAAATCTGGATTATTGGAAAGAACTCTTTTTGACTATGTACCAGTGGAAACCTGATTTTATTCATATACTTTAATGAAAGCAACGAATTGCATTGAATTGATTGAATGATGTAACAATTCGCCAAATTCAGCTGTGGTCCATTAATCCAGGCATGAACAAGATTAGCAAAAATAAAAAAACGATGCTATAAAAAGTATGCTCTTCTTCTCACTACAATTTTTGATACTGCATTTATTTTTCAGAAAAGAAGCTAGCTACATTAGAATGCCTTGTTATTTTTAATTGATATGTGAAATCACTCAGTTTTTTATTTCTATTA
Organism: Mastomys natalensis; assembly: GCA_021653895.1. NCBI lineage: Eukaryota > Metazoa > Chordata > Mammalia > Rodentia > Muridae > Mastomys > Mastomys natalensis. Next base: position 488 of record JAJTUV010004282.1, read on the forward strand.
TAATTAGTATTTAATTATGTATTCTCTAATATTGTGCATATAGCAGTAGATACAATTCACATAAAAATCTCCTTGGGTTCTTCAGTAATGTTCAATACTGTGAGGATACTCCGTGACTTAAAAAATAATGACTAATTTAGAGTAAATATAACATTTGACTTGGATATGATCTGCCCTTCAACATAAATATGTTTAAAGATACAATTAGAGGTGCATATTTTTCAAGACACATATTGAAGAGAACATCAGTACTTCTGTATTCAATATTCTTTTACTAAGAATAATAGTTTTTGTTGGGGTTTCTGCTAAAAGGTAAATGCTAACAACTGAGGCCCCTTTGACATCGGTCAGATCCGAATGATAAAACTAATGTAACTGGGAGCTACTCCACAGCTATTTCTTCAAAAGGGTTCTGTGGATGATCAGAATTTTAACTCTTTTCCTTTTCTCTGGCTCACCTTTCTCTATTCACTTCCCGTCCTCTCCATTATATAGATCGATGATATATAATCCAGAACCCTGTACATAGGGGCAAGTTTCATACTGTAAGGTTGGGAGGGGGTACCTAGAAAGCTTGGTTCTTGATATTATTACATCAGCAGACTAATCTGGACTGGCTTGACCAATGTGTTTTTGTTGTGAGTGTCTGTGTGTGTGTGCATGTGTGTGTGTGTGTGTGTGTGTGTGTGTGTGTGTGTGTAGATCTGAATTTGACATCTAACATTTTCCTCCATAATTATCCACTCTATTCATCGAGACAGGCACTCTCACTAATCCTGGAGCTCATCAATTCTGGCTAGTCTATCTAGGCAGCTTGCCTCAGGGTCTCTGTCACTGCCTCTCTAGAGCTGGGATTAATGGTGGATGCCGTACCTCCCTGGGCTTTACAAGAGTTTTAGAGATACAAACTTTGTTCTTCATGTGTGCATCATCATAAGTCACTCCTTGAGTCGTCTTCCCCAACTCATTGATCGCCTTTATTTACAAAAGCATTTTAATTATGTTGGATCAAGCCCAGCTCAGTGATTTTATTTTGGCTTGGTAAACTCTGTGAAGATTAAATTTCTAAATAAAGCTACTTTTCACTCTGGGAGTTAGGACTTTTCTGTATACTTCTGGGAGTGTCACTTTTCAAATCATGACAGCATCCAAAGCCACACAGATGTTAATTGGCAGCATTTAGTACTCTGATCTTTCAATTTTTACTGCAATTTGTTTTCTTCTCCAGCAGTGGTCTTCATTTTAGTAGTATAATCTAATTGTAGGAAATAATAATGGATGCCATCATGAAATTTCTGATTCGACTTATTACAATTTTTCATACTATTGCCAATGTTCTTGGATACTCAACAGAACTGGATGGTAAGATCCTATTGCTAAAGCCACTATATACTTCAGTTGAACATAGATATATTGAGCTAGCATTAACCTAAAAGCCTCACTCCTATTGGCTAGTTTCCATAGTACTGGAAGGTGCTGTTCTCTCTACTGGAGGTAAACGAACCTATTTGATGTTTGCTTGCATTCATTTTGCAAGGGAATCTATATTTTAGTTGAGATTTACTTTGTGTACCAATATGTGCTCGATTTTAGAGAAACTTCCAGAGAATAGCTCATCTCTGATGTCACTGAGCTTCAATGTTCCCATGTTTCATTTTTGTTTGTTTGTTTGTTTGTTTGTTTGAATGACCAGCCCATTGGTGTAACTGGGAAACTGAAGTGACTCACTAATACGGGGTTGGCATAATCTGTGGGTTTATGCCTAATGGTGTTTGCAGTATGAAGTTTGGTGCCCTGAGCTTGGTACATATGTGTTTAGAATTGTAATACCATCTTTGTTGATGGTTCTCTTGATCAGTTAGTGACTTTCTTCATATTTTATGGTTAGTTTTAGCTGGAAGTCTCTTGTCAGATGCTAGAATCGCAATGGCTTCCAGTTTGCTTAAGATACTTCCTTTTGCTTAAGATACTTCCTTTTATCCTTTTACTTTAAGATACTGGATACTGGAGTGAAACATGTCTACCCTTAACCTGAGATGTTTTTCTCGTACATCACATTTCTAATCCGATATGTTGCTTTGTGTCTTTTAATTGTAAAATCAGTCTATTAGCATTCAGAGATATTATTGAAATGAGTGTGTTAATTGATGCCATTTTATGTATTTTTGTACTTTTGTTTTTATTCTTATTTTGCATAGCTACTTTTCTGGTTTCATTTGCTCTATCTACTTCAACCCCACCCCCAATGTCTTCAGTCAGTTTATCCTTCTCTTTGATTCAAATTAGTACATACACAATTCTCTGTAGGGCTGGTATGGTGGTTATGAATTCATTTGACCTATTTTTAAAATCACAGTGCGTTTTTGGTTTTTTTCTCCTTCAATTGTGATGGTTCATTTTACAGAGTAAAGCAGTCTGGTTTTCCATCTGTATTTTTTTTTTTTAAGAATTTGAATATTGTTCCTCCAAGCTCCTTTGGGTTTTACAGTTTCTGTTCAGAAAACTGTGGTTATTCTGATGGGGCTTCCTTTCTTTTCAACTTGTCCCTTCTCTCTTGAAGCTTTCACTAACCTTTCTTTGTGCTGTGTATTAGTGTTTTAACAACATGTCACAGAGAAGATTTCTTCTCTGGTCCTGTCTATTTGCTGGTCTACCTTTTACACCTAAATGAACATCTTTCCCTTGAGTAGAAATTTTTGTTCTATGATTTTATTGACGATGTTCTATGCCTTTGACCTGAAATATTTTCCTTCTTCTATGATCATAATTTGTAGATTTGATGCTTTCTTCCTGTCCAAGAATTCCTAAATATTTAAACCATAAGGCACTTTTAAATTTTGTCATTTTATTTTATGGAATGATCCAATCCCTTTACTTAGTCTTAAGTCCTGATATTCTTCATCTCTGTGATCCATGAAGTTTTCCTCTGAAGTTTTTATTAGAGTTACTGATTTTTTTTTTATTTCCAGCAGCATTTCAGTTTGACTTTCCTTTAGTGTTTCTACCTCTTTATTGAAATCAAGTTTTATATTCTACACTGTCTTCACCAATTCATCAACAATTTGTTTGTGTTTCCTTGGACTTCGGTCATTTTATTCCTGTCCTTTTAAGTTTCTTCAGGTTTTTGTTTGTGTCATATTCAAATTCCCTGAGCTCTTTGAGCATGTTTGTAATGGTGCTTTTGAATTCTTTGTCTTAAGTTTCTTCTAAGTCATTTTCATCGGTACTAATACTATGGGTTTGGGAAGTATTAATTTTTTTAAGATTTTTTTTAGACTGCTTATGCTTTTGCAATGGGACACAAGCAAAGCACTCAACCATCTGGAGTTAGGTTGATGTAAGTTATTTCTTTAATTAAATACATTTTATTTATTTATTTATTTTGTGTGTAGGGAAGTATTTGTTTATGTTTATGTGTAGGTGTTTTTCTGCCAAGGGGCAAGTGTATAGGTCAGAGGAAAACTGTACCAAGTATATTCTCTCCTTCCATCATGTGGGGATAGAACTGAGTTCATAAGGCTTGTTGCAAGAAGTTTTACTCATTGAGTTAGCTTGGTAATCTTTGATATGAATTTTTAGCTTCTTGGCATAAGGTGGTGTGGTAAAGTTGGTAGTTAGCTGGAGTCCCAAGAGGACAGAACTGAAAAGAACATATCTATTTCCAGGGATAGGTAGACAGCCAGAGCAATCCCCAATGCAAGACAGAGGACTGGGCAAGCTCAGTAGAGCTCAGAGGGAGAAGATGTGGGAAGTGGGGGACACTGAAGTGGAGGAAGCAGGTTTCTTACCGTGTGTGGGGGACCACATGAGCAGACACCTGGATCAAGATCCATGGGTCAGAGTAAGCAGAGCCGATTTTTATTTCTTATTTTTAAGATGTTTTAGTTTTTATTTTATGTTTGTGTGTGTTTATCAGAATATAAGCATATACATGTATGTATGTGCATGTATGCATGTAATGCCACTTGTATGCCTGATGCCTACAGAAACCAGATGGGTGTCAGATCCCCTGGAGCTGGAGTTAAAGATGGATGTAAGTTATTGTGTAGGTGATAAGACCTGAATCAGGTCCTCTGTGAGAGCTACAAGTTTGCTTAACATTTGAGACATCCTTCTATTCTAGCTCCTGTATTTAATTTTTAAGTAATCATCCTAGATGATATTTAGAGTAAGATATTTTAAAACTACTATATAATTACTCCAGTGGTTCATCCAAGGAACAAATTATTTAGTTAATAATAAATTGCATGAAGGCATATGTTCTGCATTTTATGAGGTAACTTTCTATATCATATAAATTGTAATCAATGTATAGAATTCTATTGTTTGTGATCTCTACCTCTTACCATGCTTTTTTTCAAAGATAAGCAAGCAAATATTGACAGACAATATGCCTTCATATCTAATAATAACTTCTGCTTTATGAAAAAGATGCTTCTTAGAGCAGTTTTAAATTATACCACCACAAATATACACAGAGTGGAGATTATGTATAAATAGTTGTGCTGAATAATTGATCTAGAGTTTTTCTCCACAAGAATACATTATTTATAATAACTGTCATAGGTAGGTTTTTTTCATCTGGGGATTTCCTTAAACAAACAGTATATAAGCTGAACTAATATCTCCAATGGTGTAAATGTAAAATGACACTAATCCTTGGTCTTCAACACACCTTAAATCTGTAATTTATGCCCTTGTTCTATGAGATGCTGCATGCATGAAAACAATACAATTAAAGTTGTAGCAAACATTTCCCACCCTGTACATGCTATTAGACTTGACGTCAATAAGTGTACATTAAAAGGCAATTGGGTTAGCTAAAATCATTGGCAGAATATAACCAAAAGCTCTGTATCCAACTTTGGGGGAATATTGATTTCCACCTGTATTATGGGAATCAGTTTGGGACTGTACCCATTCAGTTGTGGGCATGGGCTTGGTTCAGTGCCTCATAGTCAGCAGGTGAATTGATAAATGTGACTAGAAAAATAGGTTCCTACAGAAATGCATTCCATAGTATAAAGTATAGAAAACTCTAACAGAGACTCTTCCCCAACTGTATGTGTATTAGGTATTATCATTCCTTGCATTAGCTAAGTTACCCTCATCCATGTTTTTCATCCCCAAATTTGAGTCCACCAAAGTTATTGAAAATTTCCCAAATCCTACTTGTTGGTTTTTAGAGGAATAATTAATGAATACAGAGTCCTGTGGAAATTTAATCTGCTATAAAATTACTAAAATCATCTTTTTCTATTTGATAAAATGTTCATGTTCTATTTATTGCAATGAATTAATTTTTTTAAAAAATCTGGTTGCTTTTTTTTTTTGCAAAAACCCTGTAACATTAAATATTAATAGAGTCTTTCTTAACAAACATTTAAATTTTATACACTTTGATCATCAATGTTGGAAGAGCAGTCAAGCCTTTATAGTCTCTACTAGAGTCTGACCTATGGACTTCTAAACATGTTTGATAGTTATCATTAATATTACAGAGAAGTACACATTGTCTTTGCCATTTAAAAAGCATAAATCGTGACTTATACATTTTATACTAACTTATTTTAGAATCATTGATGAATAAATGGAATACGATCTAGGATGATTATAATAGTATATCAGACTACACAATTATTACTGTATGGCCACTAAATTGGATTTCCTTTTCTGTGTAATCACCCATGTGGTATGTGCATATAGAGGCCAGAAGACATAAAATGTCTTTGTTGCTATCAGCCTTATCTACTTTGAAACAGGGTCTCTCACCAAACCTGGAACTCACTGTTTCAACTACCTGGACAGTGAGCCTCCAGGACTCCTTCAGTCTCCATGTTTTCAGTGGCTATATACCACTGCATCCAGCTTTTATGTAGGTGCTAGGAAACCTGAGCTCAGATCTTCATGTCTATATAGCCAATTCTTTCCAACAGCATTATTTCTATCTCCATTGCTACTAAATTCTCCATCTCTCTAAGCTTCAATTTTCCAGGTGGATAATGATTTTTTTATTTGATAGAAACACAGAAAAGATTCATTTGTATTGTACATTTTCATCTTTTTGGTGTCTTCACTATATTTTTATTGTCAACTTGATATAACCTAGAATTCTATGGGAAGAGGAAATCTTAACTGAAGAATGGGCTCTATTAGATTAGCCTATAGACATGACTGTAGGACACCATTTTGTTTTGATTGATGCATTATAAGGAAGGGCACAGCCTACTGTGACTGTCACCATCTCTAGGCAGATGAGCCAAAGATGATGAAGAAAACTAGCTGAGCATGACCCCATAAGTTTTCCACTGTGGTTTTTGACTCCTGTTCCTGCTTAAATACCTGCCAATACTTACCTCTGTGATGGAAATGTAAGCTGAAATAAAACTTTTCCTCTGCTAAGTTGTTTTTGGCCAGAGAATGTTTTTATTCTAATAACAAAAAATCAGTGTAATACAGTTGGTATTGCAAAAGTTTCTTCTACAAAGCTCTTGTAGAGATATGAATATTGACTATTAATATTTTTGTTTGTGTTGGCTATGGTGACTCTTGCCTGAAATCGAAGCATTTGGAAGGCTGAGATCAAAGAATCATAGAGTATGAGAGACTAGCCTGAGGTATAAAGCAAGATCCTGACTCCAAGATTTTTTTTTACTTATCATCTTAAAGATAATTCTTTTGCATATGATAGTTTCTACAATTTTTGAAACAAAGTATTTTGTTATGAAATATAATTAAATATATATTCTTTAGAGATTTTCTAAATACTACTAAAGGTTATATTAGCTACTAAAGTAATAATTGTTAGAAACATTTTAGGTTCAAAAGAGAACACATAAATGAAACTAAATAAATATATTTATTAATAAAAATGAACTTAAATAACTGTATTCTGCTCAAAAGCCAGCTACAACTCCACATTTGCTGTTTATACATGTTATAAAGTAAAATCTAAGTATATTGAGATCTCCCTCAATCACCATGAAATTATTGCTGAAATAGAAGACAAAAGGATTACTTTTAAGGAAGCATTTAGGACTATTCAAATCATACATAGATTTGTCTATCAAAGGAAGGCCTTATAGTTCATATTGGGGAACTAAGAAATCTATAGAATAGAATCAGCCAAAAATAATTAAAAAAAAATGACTGTAGCTGATAATTTTATATTTTAACACAAAGCAGCATTTTAACATATCAGTACATATGTATCCAAATGTCCATTCAGAGCCCTAGGACAAACAGAAAACATCAAAACGATGACATTAAGAAAATGATTTCACTGAGTTTGAGGCCAGCCTGGTCTACAGAGTGAGTTCCAGGACAGCCAGGGCTACACAGAGAAACCCTGTCTTGAAAAACCAAAAGAAAAAAAAGAAAATGATTTCACAAAATTCCAACGACAAACTCAACTGAAGAAGGTAGTCTAAAAACTAAATGCACTGCTCAGGAATATTCATTCACATTGCCTGGTAGTTTCTGGCTTTTATTGCATCTAAGATGATGGTAGTTGGAAGGCACACTATTATTTCGTGCATGACTAAACAAGAAATAATAATGCCACTTATTGGATATGGCAACTTCAGAAATAAAAAGGGACATGCACTATGGAAAGACAAAAATATAGTATGCAAGGCATCCATTTGTGGATGCTAAATATTGCTCAGTGAAAAATAACAACAAGAATCACAATTATTAGTGTATGTGCCTGTGTACACACTTGTGTTTGAGCACATATGTGTGTCCTATATGCATGTATATGAATGCTTGTGTGTCTCCATATGTTTACATATATGTCTGTGTGTATGCACACATGTGTATGTGTATCCAGTTGAAATTCTTCCAAATGACCCAAACCCTTGGAGCAACAATGTAAATGATGTAACATTACAATATAGCACAAAAATAAACACTTATGAATTTATATAAGTATAAAGAACTGAATAAATAAATGGAGGAAAACAAAACAAAAACAAACCAACAACAAAATATAGGTCTATAAAAAAAAAAAACAAATAATGTACATAAAAGCCCCGTCTCAAGGAAGAATAACTCTCAACTTCTTAATGTGGGCTGCATATAGTGACTCTTTCAAAAAATGCTCTATGGAGAAGGATAAAAATAAGTAATTTTGTAATGGGAAAACCTAACGACATTACTCCAGCCAGGTAATTGGGCTCAGCATCATCAGAGTTGTCATGCCAATAGTCTGTATCCTAACTTTATCAATGGATGACGGGACTTTTGTGCTGGCTGGTTTCTTTTCTGCCAACTTGACCTATGATACAGTATCTGAGAAGAAGGAACCTCAATTAACAAAATGCCTCCTCCATAGGTTTGGTCTGTATATTTTTTGATGAACGTAGGAGGGCCCTGCCCATTGTGGGTGGTATCACCACGCAACTATGCTTCTGAAAACTAAAAGGAAGCAGACCTAGGAAGGGATCGGGACCAAGCCGGTAAACAGCACCCATCCATGGCCTCTACTTCAGTTCCCACCTCCATGATACTGTCCTGCATGAGTTCCTGCCTTCACATCGTCTCTTAATGATATAGTTACACATTATAGGAAAATACCTTTTCTTCCCAAGTATTTTGCTTATGTGTTTCATTCAGCAATATAAACTCTAGCTGAGATAAGCCCCACACATTCTGTGATTTCTCTCCAAAGCCTGAATGCCAGTACAACTGTGTGTGTGGGGGGGAGAAACATTCTAATCCCAGCGAAGGAGCATTTTATGTATACCTGAGAACTCCTAAAACCTCAACACTATTAAAGGAAAAAGATCAAAGGCTGAGAAAGAATCCAAGTGATGATCTGAGGGGTGTGACAGCTAAATGTGATGTGGCTTTCTCAAGGAGACACCGAAACGCTGAGTAGGGGCTAGCTAAGAATGCATCATAATAATTGATTATAACAAATAGGTGAGTTGCTATGTGGCGATCCTCTATTTTATCTGCATGTATTCTGTCCAACTAAAATTATTCTAAACATTTTTGTTTTAAATGGGCACTGAAGAATCAACAAAATAATTGTATATAAAGCACCAACTGTGAGTAACGAATACTAGCTTCCCAATCTCAATCAGAGAAAACTCTGGGACTACAACATTGACTTCTGTATTTGCATCTAACGGACCCTTAATGAATTTGTCAAGGATAATTAATGAACATGCTATTTCACGCTGTGAGCCTAAATAAAAGAGATAGTCCTACATTCCTTGTTACTGTTTTGTTTTCTGAAGTATCATTCTAGTCATTTAATTATTTAATGATCACATCAACCCCATGAGAACTAAGCTTTTTTTTTTTTTTTAAATGGACAATAAACCAAGAAAGTGCAGGGGCACAGACCAGCCATGACTAGCACTCAGGAGGTAAAAGCAACAGGGTCAGCAAATAAAATCCATGATCTACAACAGTTCTTCCTAATAGCTGGAGCTGACATAATGTACTCACACTGGATAACTTAAACAACACCAATTTTTTCCTGATTGTTCCAGAGGCTGAGATCTGAGTTCAAGGTGTTGAGAGCATTCATTTCTTGGATGACTTCCTTTTGGGGGTATTTAGTTTCCTTAATTTCTTCAGAGTATGAGGACGTTAGTTACATTACATCAGAGTGCACAGGAGTGACCCCGTTTCAACCTTATTAAAGAATCTATCTCAAAATATGGTCATATTCTGAAGCACTGAGGGTTGGGACATTAATGTAAAGAGTGAGTTCAGCAGATACCAGTGTTTACTCTACTTTCTGCCCTGTAGTTTTCTCCCAGTGATAAAGGTATAATTTTAGTGAAGGTGTTTATTACTCTAAGTTCATCTTACTTCTATTATCATCATGGTTATTAGCTATGGATGGTTTATATCTCCTATAATAGTTTAGTCATAGAAAAATTTTATTCTCTAATAACTTTTTTTTAAGTACTAAACTGTAGACAGCATTCGGTTTTAAAATGATATCCGGTGGCATAGTGATATAGCAGATTCTGATCAGATAGACTTAGATTTATACAAGTTTCTGTTGCTGTAGAATTATGCCTCTGTTCCCTGATTTAGGAATGCATTAAATGAGATAATACAGAAAGATGCAAATCCTGAACCAAAATACCACGAGCAAGGCCTTATTGAGATAGAATAGTATCAAATTGTTCAGCACTTGGGAGGAGAGGCAGGCAGAGCTGTGATTTTGACGCTAGCCTGGTCTACAGACTAAGTTCCTGGACAGCCTGAGCTAAACAGAGACACCCTATCTCAGAAGCAAAACAAAACAAGCAAATGAATGTGGAAGTAAAAGAAAATGATTGCCAACTGGAGTTTAACTTCAAAGTAGTCATATAACAGATAAAAACAATCTCACTTGTAGCAGCAGGGATTGATGTTATCCAACCAGAGCTATTAATATAGATAAGGAAAGGATGCATCACCATGACATAGAGATTAGACCACCCATGGGTGCTGAGGAGATGAAGTCACAGAGTTAAACATAAGCATAACATAAACATATCTGGGCACTTACAGGAAACAGAGGGTGTAGCTCAGAACATTGTTTAAATCTTAACCTCCCAATGCCAAGCTCCTAGTTGTGGGGTTAATACCTTAGTCTGAATCTTGAGCCGGAAAACAGTCACACATTCCAATGTACGTTTGTACATGAAGAATCCATTCAACTGATTGTAGTGTGGTGCAGATGTGCCTGCAAGACTGTATGGTGTAGTGTGTCAGCTGTTACTTGGATTTCTTTACTACGAGTAGGCAAACCTTTATGAACTTAATTATGCTGAACTGTGGATCTGTGATCCATATGCTTGAAATTTCAGCTTCTCTTTTAAAAGGCTATAAGACCGATTCTACACATTAAATTTAGTCTATGGACTTTAAGATTTTTGGTTGTCAACAAATAAAAATACAAAATGGCTAGATAAGGAGTGGATTTATACCAGGAACAAATTGGGACTCACTATAAGTAAAGAGTATGGGCCCTCCAATAAGATACTTATGGAGTAAACAAAAGGCTCCCTTCCTTCCCTGCAACCCTGGCTGATCATAATAATCTAAACTCTGGGGTTTCATTCTGCTATCTGAGATGAGCTTGGGGCAGACATTAACTTGTGAGTACCAGTCTCCCACCTAGCTCCATTTTTTCTATTAGCACAAGGGGAGAATCACACAAGGATAATCACCATGAATGGATTAGCTCAAAACCTTTTCACTAATGACATTTAGGAACAATGAGTGACAATGAAGGGTAGAAAAATGTCATTCTCTTATCCATTCTAGGAACAAGGCTGAGGCTATCAAAAGGCAAATTAACAAAAGGGAGGTGATAGATTCTTAAATGCAAATTTTATCTATATATTCATAGATTCGTTTTTTAGTTCTCAAACCCCATCTAGCCTTGAACTGGCGTCTACAAGGACCCTCCCTATCTATCCCCCAACACATGAGCCCATCCCACAAGACATTTAACCTTTCCATCCAGCCAGATCTAACCACACTTGCCATGCTTGGACCAGGAAGCACATCCTGTACCATAGCTCAGTCCCCTTCTGACTTCTATCCATCCAAGCATTTCCAGCCTCTAGATGGAGTCTGCTGGAACAGCAGCTTCTTCCCTAACCTGCTCTGACCATACCAGACCGAGAACTAACAAAGCAAGTCCACTCGCACCAATCTCATTGCACAAATGTGAACATTATGAAAGATCAAGCCATTATCTTCTCTCCAAAAGCACGGGTCCTGTACAGATGTTTGCCAATGAATTTTACCAAGATGAACGCCAGGATACAGAATATAAAAGAACAATCATGATCTCAACCAAAGAATTAAAAGAGTTTAAAGAAGAAACAAAGAAACACCTCAGTGAAATTAAGGAAAGGAACTTACGGAGAATAAATTCCCGAGTTATGGCCAGGAGAATAACAAACATGTGGCTAATAAGATAACAAGGACAATCCAGGACTTGAGATGGAATTTAGTTAGGAGACAGAAACACTGGAAAGGACATAGGCTGCAATGAAGATGGAATTGAAAAACCCAGTAACTCAATTAGGAAATTCAAAGAAAATCATCAACATAGAGAATGTAGACCAAATAAGCTTGGAATATAAAAAGTTAAACATACACATCTGTGTGTGTGCCTGCTTGTGTACACACACACACACACACAGAGAGAGGAGAGAGAGAGAGAGAGAGAGAGAGAGAGAGAGAGAAGAGAGAGAGAGAGGAACAGACATACACGGATACATAGACACACAGAGAGAGACACAGATACAGAGACAGAGAGACAGAGATTAAGATTGAATGGGGACCCACACAGAATATATGGGATATTGTTAAAAATAAACCCTGCAAATCCAAACAAACCTTCGGATTATAAGCATAAGTGAAGAAGAATCTCAAGTCAATGACATAGACCAAATCTTTAAAATTATACACAAAAATCTTTCGTAAAATATCAATGGCCTCAATTCTCCAATCATAACACTCAAGCTGACTGAATGGATCAAGAGGCAAAATCCATCTATTTGTTGTCTATAAGAAACACGTCTCTGTTTAAAGTTTAGGTTCCATCTTAAAGTAAAAGAATGGACCAAAATACTCCAATCAAATGAGACCAAGAAGCAAGCAGGTGTAATTATCCTAATATCTGACAAACTAGACTCCCAAACCAAAACTAATCAGAAGAGAGGAACATTTCCTTTGAATCAAGTGAACAGTTAACAAGAAGAAATTATTATCCTAAATATATATGCACTGGATCCTGGGGCAACCAGTTTCATTTAAAAAAACTACTACCGAATTAAAGAAACATCATAACATCATCCATTAATAGGAGGTGGTTTCCATAACTCACTTTCCAATAGACAGGTCATTTGGATAAAAAGGGAGAGAGAGAGAGAGAGAGAGAGAGAGAGAGAAGAGAGAGAGAGGATTAGATTACTAGCATCCTGCATCAATGGACTTAACAGGTATCTACAGACATTCTACCAAAACCAAAAACATGTACATTACTCAGCACAAAGGAAGCTTTTCTAAAAGGACTACACATTAGAACACAAAATTTTTTTTTTAAATTCATATTATTTAGCAATTAAGCCAAAAAGAAAATGTGCTGGAAGATTCTAAGAGCCAAGGATTGGGACTTTGCTTCGAGACTGTGTTTCTAGTAATGTCAGAACTACACGACAAGTCTCACCAACAGATGCCTAAGCAGGAGCTGAAGGAGGATGAGAACAATACATGTGCCGAAAGTGACAGGGAAAGACAGTGAAGCCTTAATCCTACACAAATGTGAAGTGCTGACAGAGGTAGAAATAGTCTCCCCAGAAAGAGCACAATAATTGGCTATCCAACATCAAATGGACAGCTCTGAAAACAGACAAGTAACATTATACAGACTGACCTGGTTATATTAGGAGAAATGTATATGTATATACATATTCAAGTATGTGTGCATAATAATGATTGAAAAAAGAGGCCATGAATGTAAAAAGATTGTAGAAGTTTGGTCTGATTTTACCTCCAACCTATGCACCCAGAAAAAAGATTCATATTAAAAATAATATTTTCAAATACCTCGGCATTAGACAGTAACTTAAATTAACCCATTTATTCTAATCTAACACTCTGCCACATGGTTGGTACCTGTACTCAGGTACCATGTGTCTGTTCTCGTCACATCTTTCTCGGGTGAATCTATTTCCTGCCTAAGCCATAGGCCATCAGGTTTATTCAGGTTCGCATTCATGTCGACATAATAATTTTTCTCTACAAAGATGGAAAGGGCATAGGAAAGGTTGGAGCATGAAAGAGAGAGAGAAATGATGTAATTCTATTATAATCTCAAAAAGGAAAGAGAAGACAAAAAAGATATCTGAAAAGAAAAAATCACATGTAAAGCCTGCCTTTTGAAGCGTACCTGAAAGAGGTGATTAAGGTAACATTACCCCTCTTAATTTCAGCAATAAGATCAAATGGCTGTTAAATTATGTGCTCATGGAATGATTTGGTTGGTAAAGGCAAAGTTTGTCCCTTCTTTAGGAAATAATTATCCTCCCAAGAAGCATTGGTTTTCTTTACAAAGTCTTAGAGGCTGCTTTACAATTAAAACACAGCAAGCCGACCTACTTTCTTTGGGGCGTTAGAATAGGAATGAACCGGTGGGATGTCCTTAGTTTTCAGTGTCCAGACAGAAGGCACTATGAATAGAATGTGGAAAAATTCCTGAGGCTCAGGGAGCCTGGAACTCCTAAGTAAGATAAAGCCAATAGCTTACTGACGCTGACCTTAGTGCTGAAGCAGGTCAGATATCCCTCACAAAGGGCCCAACAAATTACCTGGACCTGTATCATTACCAAGTCACTAGTGGAGCAATGCACCATTTATGCAGTATTGTTACCAGTATTCAGTTCTAGAATAATAAGAAAAAGACTGATCTCGAAACCAACCACACGTAAGGTCATCTACAGTGTGATATTCCATCATGGTGACAGAGACAAAAGTTTATTCTCTGTGTGGGTTGAGTTTGGCACTGGAGTGAAGCAGTGTCTATATAGGCAGCTTCGGAGGCTGAGGTTAGAGGACTGGCAAGAACAGAATCTGGGCCGGCTGTGGAAACACCCTGAAGAGCTCCTGTCAACAACTGCTCTTTTTTTTTTTTTAACTACTTACTTATTATGCTTAATGTGTGTGTGTGTGTGTGTGTGTGTGGTGTGTTGTGTGTGTGTGTATGTATGTGAGAGAGAGAGAGAGAAAGAAAAGAGAAAGAGAGAAGAGAGAGCACTAGGTACCTAGTGCATGGAATTTGAACTCAGGTCACCCGTAAAGAGCAGCAGACACTGCTGAGCCATCTCTCCAGCCCTACCAACAGTTTCATTTGACTTATCACCAGGAAAGCTTTGTCTCTCCACTGAAGACTGTCAGAGTACATTTTTCTCCTTAAATGTACTTAAACCTGGTTGGTTTACCTTCTTTACTACTAGAAGAAAAGCTGAAGAAAGAACCATTACACTTCCCAGAGATTTGAGTTCAGGTGTTTATCCAATGGCCCTCGCAGTCACTCACCGGAAAAGGTGTGTGGACAACAATTGGCACTATTTAATGTGGAAACATAGTTGATAAAATTGACTGTCATAGCTACATTCATCTTTAAATCATTGATTGTCTTAAGAGTTTTACTGCTGTGAAGGGACACCGTGACCAATACAAGTCTTATAAAGGACAACATTTAATTGGGCTGGCTTACAGATTCAGAGTTCAGTTCGTTATCATCAAGTTGGAAGCAGGCAGCATCCAGACAGCATGGCCCAGGAGGAGCTGATTTAAAGGCTGCTAACAGAACACTGGCTTCCAGCAGCTAGGATGAGGGTCTTAAAGCCACACCCACAGTGCCACACTATTTCCAAAAAGGCCACACCTACTCCAACAATGCCACACCTTTTAATAGTTCCTCTCTCTGGGTCCAGTATATGCAAACCATCACACCAATATTAAGAAATATTTCAATATCAAGGTAGATATGTGGTGGCTTAGCTCAGAGCAGTGTTAACCTCCAGGAGACATGGCAATTCTCAAAATGTTTTTGTTTGTTGTTGTTTGTTTGTTTGGGTTTTTATTTGTTTTGTTTGTTTGTTTGTTTTGCCAATCCAAGGGTGCTATTGGCATCTAGACAGCAGACATCAAGAATACCTTAAGCATCCTACGACGCAGAGAATAGTTCCACAACAAAGAATTGTCTAGCTACTAATGTTAGCAGACTGTATGAGGGAGACCTTGATTTGATTATGTTACACTGAACTTATTTCTGTGTATTGAGAATGCCGAGAAATAATTTAAGAAGTTTTAGGATAGAGAAATTATACCAAAATTAGGATATCGGCACATATGCTACAGGATGTGAAGGAAGAACCCTGTCACGTCCAAATGGGACATGCAGGAAAGAATTCAAGGAGGAGGTGAAGCTCATCTGGGCTTTAACAAATTACATAAGCAGAGAGGAGAAAACAGCATGTCACAACTGGAAGCGTACAGACATACAGCATCATCCCATTGCCTCAGTTCTGGTGAATCACAGAGGATGGGCAGACTTCAAGAACTTAAGTGAGGCCTAACGTTTCCCTCTCCTTTCTGTCCCTTCCATAATCCGAAGGGGTGCTGATATTCAAACTTGCAGAGAGGATCGCTGAGGGAACACTGTGAGGGAGTTGCCAACTGCCAGTAAAAGTCCCAGGTGTTTCAGTATGGTGGCTATGCTGGCTAGGTTTATGTCAGCTTGACACAAGCTAGAGTCCTCTGGTGGAGGAAACCCGATTGAGAAAATACTTCTGCAAGATCAGATATAGCAGGGCTGGTCTGTAGGTCATTATCTTATATTACTGATTGATGTAGAAGAACACACCTTTGGGCTGGTGGTCCTGGTGCTTTTTAAAGCAGACTGATCAAACCATGGGAAGGAATAAGCCAGTAATTAGGAATCCTCCATGCCTCTGTCTCAGCTCCACCTTCATTTTTTGCTATGCTTGAATTCCTGCCCTGACTTACTATGATGGACTGTTACCTAGAATATAAGTTGAAGCAAACCCTTTCCACCCAAGTTGCTTTTTGGTCATGGTGTTTCATCAAAGCAATAGAAACCCAATTAAGACAGTGATTATGGAGAGATTTATTCTACAAAATAACTAGGGCAAGTGTTTTCCTTTTCGACCATTATTACTACTGTGACAGGATACCATAAGCTTTGGTTTATAAGACACAGAAATTTATTTCTAATACCTAGAGGCTACGAAGTCTGATATTGTGTTGGCAGATGACATGGCTTGCTGCCATAGAACAGTCTCTCCTCCTGCCTCATGTGGCAGGAGAGATAAAGAGATTTCTGTAAGGCGGCACTAAAATGTTGCAGGGAAGGCTTTATCACATCTCCAACTTTACTCTGGGATGCTAACGTGGGTATTTTAAAGGGAGTAAACATTAAGTCCATGGACATTCCGATACTTCCTTCTTAATCTATACTCGAGTTTTCCATTCCTACAGAATATCCTATAGTTCAGAATATGGAACTCATTATTTGGGCTTAATAGCAACACACCACACACACACACACACACACACACACACACACCACACACACCACACCATGCATGCATGCATGCGCACGCGAGTACATGCACACACACATGGACACAAGCATATTATTGCTCAGTATCAAAAGCTGTGTATTTCCCGTGCATTCGACATTGCAACCTACTGGAAGACATAAGACTTTCCCACTTCATAATTAGTACATGCGACTGCAGTAAGATAGAAACAAGATTAGGAAAAGGCACTTGTGAACGTGAAAGTTGTGATGAATGAGGTTAGCGTTTTGCAGAGGAGCCTCACCTTCAAAGACAGTGGTAGTGACATTTCCCAAGTTTTTACTTATTATGCCAGAATGTATTCTCAAGCAGATGGGTTTCATTTCAGCAGTACAGTAAACCATTTCCTATAGCTCTACTGGATCGCATGAGCATTATTAAGTTTCTGTTTAGTGGTTCTAGTAGTAATTCGATGACAGGTAATTATAAGAAAGTCTAGCAATCTGCTGTCAGGAAGTCAGTGATCTGTATGTCTACAAAAATGAAAAACCCAAAGGACACAAATTTATAGGGAGCGTGGGGGAGGGGAATGAGCTAGTAATTCCTGTTTCATGTCTAGAATGTTCTGATCTCAGAAATCCATTGCTCACCTTGGAATTAAATAGGGACACTCATTCTAAGAAAGACAGAACATTTGCTCAGCGCTTTGCACCGCCTCTTTCCTCTTTGCTCTGATATTCCTTTCTTTTGTGACTCTCCTGTTTGTTTTAACTGTGTTACTCTCAGATCTGCCCAGGAGAGAGAAATGCCTTGTGTATGTCTAAGTAAGCAACGAACTCTCCGAGGACTGCCTCTTGTGAAATTCTTTAATTTCCGTATAAGCTTATCTTATCTGGATGTAATCTCTGTACTTTTTTCCCCTCTTGATACACTATATTAAAAAAAGAAAAAAGAAAAAAAAAGAAAGAAAGAAATCCCAAACCCAAAGCAAAGAGGCTCACTGATGCTTTAGAATTCTGTCAGATGTCTTAGCCAGAGCTGAGACTCTAAAGCAAGTATGTCTGCTCGTTTCATTACACTAGCATCCCAGCAAATGAACAACACAAGGACCAGGAGGGAGGATGCGATCTATCTGGCAACACAACTGCAAATGCTTCCTTCTTAACACTTCTCCTCCACCCTCCTTGCACTTTTTTCTGCCATCATCTATGTCTTTTGTGACTTTGGTTCCCATCAGGAGCATGGTGGCTGAGTCATTTCCTCCCTCACTCCCTAGAGCCATTGAGGATGACATCAGAAATGAGGGGGAGAGAAACTGTGGCATCTCTGGAGACATACTTAGCAGAGGAGGGGATCCTCCATGCATATCCTGCAAGGAAATGAAGGGAGAGAAATGAACGTCAGAGTGGGGTGAGGAGGTGTGATGGTGGCTCGTAGGCAGAGCTTGTTCTTGACTGGACAAATGGCTGACTTTGGCTTCCTTGGTTTTGTTTATGATACACATTCTGAAACAACCATAGACCCTTTAAAGATTCTAAGGTGAAATTAAACCAGCTCACAGTCTCATCGACATTGACTCAATTGTGTATAATAAAAATCATTTCTACCTGTGTTGAATTCCTAGTCACTGAACAAATTCTATGAGAAGGGGATAGGTATGAAACAGATGGGGGGCAAAAATGTTGTTTCTCATCTTTTAGCAATTCATGTTTTCATGCTGTTAACTATACTATACTAACACGTGCTAAGAAAATAAATCTTTAAGGACCATTTTATGTGGTAACTATAGCTTCAATCACTTCAAATTTTCCATATTCAGTTATCCAAATAATTCACAGATATATATATATGTGTGTGTGTGGTATGTATATATAACACAACATATATTTAATATATATATATGTATATATGGAAAACTAAACACTAACCTCGAATACACACACACACACACACATATGTGTGTGTGTGTGTGTGTGTGTGTGTGTGTGTGTGTATAAAATTAGACTAGGGGTTTGGGGAATTATTAAAGTGCTCCAGGGTCTGTGTTTGAGATAAAATCTTCAGAAAAGAAAATTCCAACTTGCTATAAGTTAAATTATTCTTTTTTTTTTTTTTTTGCCAGACAGTGCCCTCCTCATCTCCACATTCTCAGGCCTAGCTTTAGACATGCAGCCCCTCCACCAGCTTTCCCTGGTGGGTCCCCCAAGAACAAAGCCCACCCTTCCCATATCCACACTCGCAGGCCTAGCTTCTGACTCACAGCCCACCCTCCAGCTTTTCGCCCAGGGCTGTGCTTGCCAGCAGTCGTCTTCATACTTCAGTCCAGCATGGTCACACATCTCTTATGCCTTCCTTAGGTGAAATATTGTTGATATTGATGTGTACAACCTCCCTGTCACAGAGAAGGAACTATCACGCAGCAGATCTCCTGCTCATTCACTCTCGATTATTCTTCACTCTTCCCCAGTGTTCTCTGGCAGTGGGTACAGTGGGGTGGACAACTTGTAGTCGGTTGTCCGAATTTTCACCAATTGTTGTGGTCTCTAATAGTCTCCAGTGTGCCAGAAGAAGTGTCTTTGATGAGGGGAGCTACTCTCTGTGGTATTTAGAATGCAATTGGAATGTTGGTGAATTCTCAAATGCAAAAAGTAAGTCTATTATATGACCCAGCTATACCACTGAAACAGAAATGTAGATAAGTACCACTTCTGTGACAGAAGAAGTCTGTATTGGGGTTTATTAGGACATGGTACCATGAAATGAAGAATGAAAAATGGAGGATTAAACTGGGAAGGGAGACATTGCACAAAGAGAAAGAGAAGGAGAGAGATAAATAGTTCCAGAATGCTTGAAAAAGCCATAGGAAAATGTTATTGTATGTTTACTTAACATATATGTATATATACATATATGTGTGTGTGTATGTGTGTGTATGTATATATGTGCATATATGTGTATATATGTGTAAAGTGTATATGTGTACATGTGTATATGTGTTTATATATATATACATATATATACAAAGAAACTATATATAGAGATTAATATAATCTCAAATATGTAGTTTCTTTGTATATATACATATACACATACACATATATACATATATAAATGCATATATACATATACACATATGTATACATAAACTATATATGAATTTATATATAATCTTTGTCAAGTATATAATTTCTTTGAAAAACTTATGTCATATATATGTATGTATATATAATGTATATACACAAATACACACACACACACACACACATATATATATATGACATAAATGAGCCATAGACTAGCTTCAAAAAAACATCAATATCATCCATGAGAGTTTTTCCATTTGAGTTATTGTTCAATTGGGTCAAAAAGGCACTCACAATTATATAGGTTGATGCCCTTGTCTTTGGTTGCCTCCCAAACTTGAAGTTATGATCCTATTTCTGAAGACAGCATACACAGTGACCACACTGAGGCAGATCAAGCTGGAACTGTTTGGAAGCCTCTACCCAAAGGACTAGCTGAAGGAGATACACAAGCTGCCAGTGGACAACAAAAATCAATAGTCCAACCCAGCTGTAAAAATCTATGAACCACAGCAATGACCAGCACAGCAAGATATCTCTAAAAGTACAATATGGGTGCTTACATCTACAGGGAACTGACAGCCACCTAATTGACTAAATGACCACCACAATAGGAGGGGATTCGTGCCTATATTGTAAATGTAGCCAGCTACCCATGGCTGGTGAAATCATGCAACCTAGAGTTGCACCTCCTACTGCTATTTCTCCAAACCACTGCAGTTTATAACCACAATCTAAATACTTATCCTTATACTTACTTTACCCCACATCAAAGAAACTTTTTTTTTATCACAGATGGAAAGCCACAGATGGTCAAAATGCAGAGAACAATTGTGTCCTCAAGCCCCCCAATTACATCCAAACCATAACCTTTACACTTAAGGCTCACTTAGCTAATCAAAGTAGAGGGGGAAATGTGTAAGATCCAAGGAACAGGACATACGCTATGAGATTGTGCCTTCTCGCTAGGACAGGAAGCTACACCCATGCAGTCTTGTGGGACTGCATAAGGGTATCTTGGTTCTTGGCTGGGCATGGGCCTGGAACCCCGAGACTCCAAGGGAGAAACCACAGGACTTCGCCACATCCCCAGAACCCAGGGTCCTGACAAGCAGTCTAATTTCCATGGACCTAAATTGTTCAGTCACGTTGGCCATTACAGCCCCTCCCAAAGTGCATAGGTAGAGGTTGTGAGTATAGGTCTCAGGGCTCTAGAGAGATTTACATACTAAGAAGGCCAGAGGGCAGAGCCAATTAAAACCCCTTTCCCCCGAATCCCCCCCTTTCTCCCTCCCATTTAAACTCAGTCTGCCCTGAGTTTCAGGGGCGGGGGACACCAGATCCATCCACCACCCACCATGAAAAAAAACACTTTTGGAACCAAGGCTTCCTCGTATCATTGGGGCCTGCCGTCACCAAACTTCCAGCCTTTGGAACTCCAGACCTTTCTCCTGTAAACGGACTTGCCGCCTGGAAGCCTCCGGACTCCTCCACTGTGGCCCAATTTTTTCCCATACAGTCTCAAACATAGCTGCCTAAAGAAAGACTTGATCATGTCCTATAACACTTGACATCCCAAGACAATGGAAGAAATCTCATGGGGCCTCTGTCATAGATGAAGAGCTATAGGTAATTAACAACTGCCAAGAGAAGGACAATCAGTCTTCCTCTCAGACAAGCCCCTTGATGGTTGTCCAATAACGAATGGTTAGCACAAAGTAGGAGTAATGGTAAGTGAGGCTCAGCAGACTTTATCTAAGTTTTGTGTGTGTGTGTGTTTTGTGTATGTTTGTGTAAAATTAAATAAGAGATCATTAATTTGGCAGGGGGTGGTGAGACAGACCAGAAAAAGCTAGAGGGGTAGAAATTATGTAAATACAGTATTCATGTGTGACCTTTGAAAATAAATTCAGATTTAAAACACAAACCAAAACCAAAACTGATACCTATCATCAACATTCTAGTTTAATACCTTTATGGAAATGTACATTCTTCAAGGTTAAATATTTGTCTTTAGGTACAAAATCTTGTCACCTGATTTCAGCTCCAGGCAAATGCAGTCAGACTGTTGTTTCTCACCCCCAGTAGAGGGAAGATGTGCCAAAGCAAGTTCTCATCATGGTTTTGTTGTTGTTTTTGTTGTTTCATAAAGCGCCACATTGCTCTTGTTGCTGAACCTCCATGTTGCATGCCTTGTGCTCTGTCCCTTTGACTGAGTTTTCTGTAGAGAAGAGAGTGGGGAAGGTTTGCAACAGTACCTTTTGACTGAACACCAGCCTGGGGTTGAATGTCGCTTTGCTTGTTTTTGTTTTAAAATTTTCCTTAATAGCTGACAGAACAATGCCTGAAGTTATACGCTGTAAAGCCTCCCAATGTTCCCCCTCCCATATCAAGACTGAAATGTACAGGCCTCACACGAAACGCGAAGCTACTCTAAATTTGTGTTTGTTGTCTAAGTTAGTCTCAGTACATGGACAGGTTTTTAATTAGAAAAGT
>JAJTUV010004283.1:0-23246 GCA_021653895.1 Mastomys natalensis
ATCCAGATTGGCCTCTTCAGGAGGTAAATACTCAGCTTCTTGAAATTAGGTAAAACAAAGTACAGAATGGGGTTTAATTTATAGTAACAAAAGGACAAAAGAAAAATTAAACTGCATGTGGCTAAATATAGTCATGAATCTATGTAGATATGTATAGTTGCACCAATGGAAAACGTAAAATTAACATTCCTCCAATCTTATAAACAAATTCTGAAATAAAGAATGCTCTGATAAAAAAAATTAAAAAAGTGTAATCAAGAACATTTATAAATTGTTCAGGCTGTACCCAAGCAAGGCACTACAGCTATTGGTTCATAAAGGTGGGGTACTAGGTTCCCTACCTTAAAATAGTTAACTGACAAACCTCTGGGGTTGGAACAAAGGCCTTTGACATCAAAAAAATTAAAGGTACTAAGACAGCTGGTACAGGAGCAGCAAAATGATAAACATATTGAAGAATCAACCAGTCCTTGGAATTCTCCTATAATTGTCACCTCAAAAATGCTGGAAAATGGAGAATGTTAACAGATTGAAGAGCCATAAATAAGGTAGTTCAGCCAATGAGCTCTTTGCAGTTTGTTATTTCCTTGCCTTCTTATTACATAAGAGACAGTCTATTATAGTGATAGATTTAAAAGACTGCTTTTTGCTTTTACTATACCTTTACAAGAGAAGCATAAAAAATTGCCTTCACAGTGTCTACTTATAATAATGCTTGACCTTGTAAAAGGTATCACTGGAAAGGTATCCCACAAAAATGTTAAATAAACCAAAAATATGTCAATATTTTGTGTAACATTTAAAAAAACTATTTTTATACAAAGTATAATTAGTAAACAGTTTCCTTAATCTAAAATTTATCATTATATGGATGATATATCACTTGCTGATTCAAATGCAGAACTTTATAAAAAGGGAATACAAACAGATCCTAATAAAAATAAAGAGAAGAGTATATTAATAATCTAGATTATAATATAGGTTTACAGAAAATTCAACCACAGAAAGTACTAATCAGGAGATTTTAATTAAAAACTCTTAACGATTTTCAAGAATGTCTGGGAAATATTAACTAGTCATGGCCCACATTTGGATTAACTACTCAAAAAACTATTAATGTATTTCAAATCTTACAAGATGATAATGATGTAAGTAGTCCAAGCAAAATGTCAGCTGAGGTGGAGAGAGTATTGCCTCTGATAGAAAAGAAATTACAGAATCCATATGTGAATTGCATGAATCCAAAGCTCAATTGTATTTTAGTTATCTTGTCTTCTATTCATCCTCTGACAGGAATTCTTATGCAGAGAGAATATAATATATAAGAATAGATATTTTTAGCATGCAGAGTAAAGAACTATTACCTGTATAGAAAATGTTTCTGAAATAATACTGAAAGGAAAAAATGAGACTTCATCAATTTAGTAGGAATAGACTAAGCAGAAATTATGGTACCTTTTTCTAATGCCAAAATTGCTTCATTATGGGCAGAAAATGAATAGTAGTAAAGAAACTGCATTATTTTATTTTTTGGAGAGATTAGCAACTAAAATACCAAAAGCAAGGGACTTCAGATATACAAAGAACTACTTGGATTCTCCCTCATATGGTAAAAGGCACAGCAATTTTTAGAGCCCCTACATGACTAGTTAATATTTCCCAGCCATTCTTGAAAATCATACTGATGCAAATCTAATCAGGAAAGACTAGTTATAAGTCAAGAAAAATAAATAAAGTGGATCAAAGCCCTTATGATTTCATTTAGAAAATAGAACTGTTTCCCATTCTTATGGTATTACTAGGGTTTTCCTGAATTTCTTAATATAGTTACTGACTCTCAATATGCAGAAAGAGTAATTTTTATATATTGAAATCATTGAACTCATTCTCGATGATTCTAAATTAACTTTGCTATTCATTCAACTACAACAAATAATCAGAAATAAAATTATCTATTGTTTATAACACATTTCAAATCCCACACGGGTCTACTAGACCATTTAGTACATGACAATGAATAAATTAATCAGCAATTAATAGAAAATGTGCTAGAAACCTCAATATTTCATAAGAAATACCATGTTAACTGCAAAAGTTTGAAGAAAAACCAAATGTATCACTTGGCAACACATCAAAAATTATAAGGAAATGTCCTATTTCTTCTTTGTATAACCAAGCTCCACTACTTGCAGGAAGTAACCTAAAATGTACTCAAAGAAATGAAATTTGACAAATGAATGAGTTTCATTTTGCAGAGTTTGGGAAATTAAAGTATGTGTAGCACACAAGTATGTATTCAGGATTTCTACAGGCAACTGCTTTAAGTTCTGAAAAGGCTGATCCTGGAATAACCAATTTACTGGAAGTTATGGCAAATATGGAGGTATCTCTACCAATTAGGACTGACGATACTCCGGTGTATATTTCTAGTAAAATGAAGCAGTTTTCTGCATATTACAACATAAAGTATATTATAGGTATACCACACAATTCTACAGGACAAGCAGCTATTGAAAGGTCTAATTGCACTTTAAAAGATATGCTTAATAAGTACAAAATGATTGTAAAGACCACCAGAGATAGATTACACCATTCTTCATTAACATTAAATTTTTAAATGCTCCTTTGGCCTGGGGCGGACCTGCAGCTGGTCTGCTCCTGTGGAAACACAGATCCTGAGACATCCTAGAGGGACCCACTGCACGCAGAGCAGAGGGTAAGACACCTTGCCCAATACTCCAAACCCCAGAGTTACAACTGGGAGCCAGGTGGGGCTTAAGGAACTAACAGGCACCCAAAGCCCGCCCCTCCGGACTATAACTTCCCTTGCGCCGGGAGCCTGGTCCTTTGGCCTGGGGCGGACCTGCAGCTGGTCTGCTCCTGTGGAAACACCGGATCCTGAGACATCCTAGAGGGACCCACTGCACCCAGAGCAGAGGAGCAGAGGACACTTAGCGGGTCTGCGCCTGTGGAAACATCTGATCCTGAGACATCCTAAAGACCTACTGCATCCAGAGCAGAGGGAGCTTAGGATCACAGGAACCAGAGACATCTGGAATCCGAGGAGATCTGACACAAGCAAGATAACTGGAAAGACAGACTCCAGTCAGACACAGTGAGCACAGGTAACACTAGAGCCAACCAGATGGCGAAAGGCAAGCGCAAGAACACAAGCAACAGAAACCAAAGTTACCTGACATCATCAGAACCCAGTTCTCCCACCATAGCAAGCCCTGGATACTCCATCACACAGGAAAAACAGGACTCAGAATTAAAATCACTTCTCATGATGATGATGGAGGATTTTAAGAAGGACATAAGTAACTCCCTTAAAGAAATACAGGAGAACACAGGTAAACAGGTAGAAGCCCTCAAAGAGGAAACACAAAAATCCTTGAAAGAATTGAAAGAGAACACAGGTAAACAGGTAGAAGCCCTTAAAGAGGAAACACAAAAATCCTTTAAAGAATTTCAGGAAAACACAATCAAACAGGTGAAGGAATTAGAACAAAACCATCCAGGATCTAAACTGGAAATAGAAACAATAAAGAAATCTCAAAAGGAGACTACTTCGGGAGATAGAAACGTAGGAAAGAGATCAGGAGTCATAGATGCAAGCATCACCAACAGAATACAAGAGATAGAAGAGAGAATCTCATGCACAGAAGATACTATGGAAAACCTCGACACAACAGTCAAAGAAAATGCAAAATGCAAAAAGCTCCTAACACAGAACATCCAGGAAATCCAAGATGCAATCAGGAGACCAAACCTAAGGATAATAGGTATAGATGAGAGTGAAGATTCCCAATCTAAAGGGCCAGTAAATATCTTCAACAAAATTATAGAGGAAAATTTCCCCAACCTAAAGAACGAGACACTCATAAACATACAAGAAGCCTACAGAACACCAAACAGACTAGACCAGAAAAGAAATACCTCCCGTCACATAAAAATCAAAACACCAAATGCACAAAACAAAGAAAAAATACTAAAAGCAGTAACGGAAAAAGGTCAAGTAACATATAAAGGCAGACCTATAAGAATTAACCAGACTTTTCACCAGAGACTATAAAAGCCAGAAGATCCTGGTCTGATATCATACAGACCCTAAGGGAACACAACTGCCAGCCCAGACTGCTATACCCAACAAAACTCTCAATCACTATAGATGGAGAAACCGAGATATTCCATGACAAAACCAAATTTGCACAATATCTTCCCACAAACCCAGCACTTCAAAGGATAATTGAAGGAAAACGCCAACACAAGGAAGGAAACTACAACCGAGAAGAAGCATGGAAGTAATCTTCCAACAACCCCCCAAAAAAAGGTAGCTACACAAACATAATTCCACCTCTAATAACAAAAATAACAGGAAGCAACAATCATTTTTCCTTTAATATCCCTTAACATCAATGGACTCAATTCTCATAAAAAGACGTAGACTATCAGACTGGATACATAAACGGGACCCAGAATTTTGTTGCATACAAGAAACGCACCTCGGTGACAAAGACAGACATTACCTCAGAGTAAAAGGCTGGAAAACAATTTTCCAAGCAAATGGTCCCAAGAAACAAGCTGGAGTAGCCATTCTAATACCAAATAAAATCGACTTTCAACCAAAAAGTAATCAAAAAAGATAAGGAAGGACACTTCATACTCATTAAAGGAAAAATCTACCAAGATGAACTCTCAATTCTGAACATCTATGCTCCAAATGCAAGGGCACCTACATACATAAAAGAAACTTTACTAAAGCTCAAAGCACACATTGCACCTCACACAATAATAGTGGGGGATTTTAACACTCCACTCTCTCCAATGGACAGATCGTGGAAACAGAAACTAAAAAAAGACACATTGAAATTAGCAGAAGTTATGGACCAAATGGATTTAACAGATATCTATAGAATATTTCATCCTAAAGTAAAAGAATATACCTTTTTCTCAGCACCTCATGGTACCTTCTCCAAAATAGACCATATAATTGGTCACAAAACAGTCCTCAACAAATACAAAAAGATTGAAATAATCCCCTGCATCCTATCAGATCACCACGGACTAAGGCTGGTCTTTAATAATGACAGAACCAAGAGAAAACCCACATCCATGTGGAAGCTGAACAATGCTCTACTCAATGATGACTTTGTCAAGGAAGAAATAAAGAAAGAAATTAAAGACTTTCTAGAATTTAATGAAAATGAGGAAACATCATACCAGAACTTGTGGGACTCCATGAAAGCAGTGCTAAGAGGAAAACTCATAGCTCTAAGTGCCTACAAAAAGAAATTGGAGAGAGCACACATTAACAACTTGACAGCACACCTGAAAGCTCTAGAAAAAAAAGAAGCAAATGCACTCAAGAGGAGTAGGTGTCAGGAAATAATCAAACTCAGGGCTGAAATCAACCGAGTAGAAACAGAAAGAACTATACAAAATATCAACAAAACCAGGAGTTGGTTCTTTGAGAAAATCAACAAGATAGATAAACCCTTAGCCAGATTAACCAGAGGGCACAGAGACAGTACCCAAATTAATAAAATCAGATCTGAAAAGGGAGACATAACAACAGAAACTGAGGAAATACAAAAAATCATCAGATCCTACTACAAAGGCCTATACTCAACAAAACTGGAAAATCTGGATGAAATGGACAACTTTCTAGACAGATACCAGGTACCAAAGTTAAATGAGGAGCAAATAAACCATCTAAACAGTCCCATAACCCTAAAGAAATAGCAGCTGTCATTAAAAGTCTCCCCACCAAAAAAAGCCCAGGACCAGATGGTTTTAGTGCAGAATTCTATCAGACCTTCAAGGAAGACCTAATACCAATTCTCTTCAAACTATTCCACAAAATAGAAACAGAAGGAACACTACCCAATTCGTTCTATGAAGCTACAATCACACTCATACCTAAACCTCACAAAGACCCAACAAAGAAAGAGAACTTCAGACCAATCTCTCTTATGAATATCGATGCAAAAATACTTAATAAAATTCTAGCAAACCGAATCCAAGAACACATCAAAACAATCATTCATCATGATCAAGTGGGCTTTATTCCAGGAATGCAGGGATGGTTCAATATTCGGAAATCCATCAATGTAATCCACTATATAAACAAACTCAAAGAAAAAAACCACATGATCATCTCATTAGATGCTGAGAAAGCATTTGACAAAATTCACCATCCCTTCATGGTAAAAGTCTTGAAAGAACAGGAATTCAAGGACCATACCTAAAACATAGTAAAAGCAATATACGGCAAACCAGTAGCTAACATCAAACTAAATGGAGAGAAACTTGAAGCATTCCCACTAAAATCAGGGACTAGACAAGGCTGTCCACTCTCTCCCTACCTATTCAATATAGTACTGGAATTCCTAGCCAGAGGAATCAGACAACAAAAAGAAATCAAAGGAATACATATAGGAAAGGAAGAAGTCAAAATATCACTATTTGCAGATGACATGTTAGTATACTTAAGTGACCCCAAAACTTCCACCAGAGAACTCCTAAACCTGATAAACAACTTCAGCAAGGTGACAGTTATAAATCAACTCGAACAAATCAGTAGCCTTCCTCTACATGAAAGATAAACAGGCTGAAAAAGAAATTAGGGAAATGACACCCTTCACAATAGTCACACATAATATAAAATACCTCAGGGTGAATCTAACCAAGCAAGTGAAAGATCTGTATGACAAGAACTTCAAGTCTCTGAAGAAAGAAATTGAAGAAGATCTCAGGAATTGGAAAGATCTCCCATGCTCATCGATTGGCAGGATTAATATAGTAAAAATGGCCATCTTGCCAAAAGCAATCTACAGATTCAATGCAATCCCCATTAAAATACCAACTCAATTCTTTACAGAACTAGAAAGAGAAATTCTGAAATTTATTTGGAACAACAAAAAACCCAGGATAGCGAAAACCATTCTCAACAATAAAAGAACTCTGGAGGAATCGCCATCCCTGACCTCAAGCTTTACTACAGAGCAGTAGTGGTAAAAACGGCCTGGTATTGGTACAGAGACAGGCAGGAAGATCAGTGGAATAGAGTTATAGACCCAGAAATGAACCCACACAACTATGGTCATTTAATCTTTGACAAAGGAGCTAAAACCATCCAGTGGAACAAGGACAGCATTTTCAACAAATGGTGCTGGTTTCAACTGAAGGACAGCATGCAGAAAAATGCAAATCGATCCATTCCTATCTCCTTGTACAAAGCTCAAGTCCAGGTGGATAAAGGACCTTCACATAAAACCAGACACACTGAAACTAATAGAAGAGAAAGTGGGAAGACCCTTGAATACCTAGGCACAGGGGAAAAGTTCCTGAACAGAACACCAATGCCTATGCTCTAAGATCAAGAATTGACAAATGGGACCTCATAAAATTGCAAAGTTTCTGTAAGGCAAAGGACACTGTCAATAGGACAAAACGGCAACCAACAGATTGGGAAAAGATCTTTACCAATCCCACAATCCGATAGAAGACTAATATCCAATATATACAAAGAACTCAAGAAATTAGACTCTAGGCAACCAAATAACCTATATAAAAAATGGAGTAAGGAGCTAAACAAAGAATTCTCAACTGAGGAAAAGCAAATGGCCAAGAAGCACCTAAAGAAATGTTCAGCATCCTTGGTCATCAGGGAAATGCAAATCAAAACAAACCCTGAGATTCCACTTCACACCAGTCAGAATGGCTAAAATAAAAAACTCAGGTGATAGCAGATGCTGGCGAGGATGTGGAGAAAGAGGAACACTCCTCCATTGTTGGTGGGATTGCAAGATGGTGCAACCACTATGGAAATCAGTCTGGCGGTTCCTCAGAAAATTGGACATATCACTACCTGAGGACCCAGTGGTTAGCTATACCACTCCTGGGTATATATCCAGAAGATGCTCTAACACATAACAAGGACATATGCTCCACTATGTTCATAGCAGCATTATTATAATAGCCAGAAACTGGAAAGAACCCAGATGCCCTTCAACAGAGGAATGGATACAAAAAATGTGGTAAATTTATACAATGGAATATTACTCAGCTATTAAAAACAATGAATTTGATAAATTCTTATATAAATGGATGGAACTAGAAAATATCATCCTGAGTGAAGTAACCCAATCACAAAAGAACACACATGGTATTCACTCACTGATTATTGGATTTTAGCCCAGAAGCCTGAATTACCCAAGATTCAACTCACAGACCACATAAAGCTCATGAAGAATGATGACCAAATAGGGGAGCCTTCAGTCCTTCTTAGAAGGAGTAACAAAATACTCAAGGGTGCAAATATGGAGACACAATGCAGGACCGAAACTGAAGGAGGGACCGTCTACAGACTATTCCACCTGGATTTTCCATCCTATGTGCAGTCACCAAAGGTAGAGGTTGATGTGGATGTCAGGATGTACACGCTGACAGGAGCCTGATATAGCTGTCTCCTTAGAAGTCTGCAAGAGTCTGACATACTCAGAGGCAGATGCTCACAGCTAACCATTAAACTGATCATGGGTTCCCAATGGAGAAAATAGAGTGAAGGCTGAAGGAGTTGAGAGGATTCGAGACACCATGAGGAAAGCAAACAATCCCAACCAACCAGAGCCCCCAGGGTCTAAACCACCAGCCTGGGAGCGCTTAGGGAGGGACCCATGGCTCCAGCTATATATGCAAGGGAGCTATATATAAGTGGGAGAAGAGATCCTTGGTCCCATGAAGGCTGGACGTCGTGGGGGGGGGATACTCGAGGGTGGGGAGGTGAGGTACAGGGGAGGGTGGAAGGGGGTACACCAACGTGGAGGCAGGAGGAGGGGGGAAGGGATAGTGAGTTCCTGGGAGGGAGGGGGGAAATGGGGTAAGGAGAGAACATCTGAAATGTAAAAAAAATTTTCCAAAAAAAAAATCTCCAATAAAAAAGAAAGAAAGAAAGAAGAAAAGAAAGTAAGAAAGAAAAAGAAAGAAAGAAAGAAAGAACGAACTATGATTTTCATAGCAGTGACTGCATGTCACAAAAACTATAATTTCTATAATCATTGTCTATCCAACTATTTCCTCTTCTAATTTCTTTTTAAATCTACAGTATTTTCCAATGAGAATTAGTTTATGGAAAATCTCTATTTCTCACATTCTTGAATAAAAGGTATGCTCTTTTAGAATTGTTGTAAATTTATATATTAGTTAATTAGTCAGTATCTCTTCTGAATAATACATAGTATATATGTTTCAGATATATTTGGGGATATTATTTCATATTGGTAAAATTGTTCTTAATCCCTAATAATTATCATTAATATTCTAATGGTGAAATTACTTAATATCTAAAACATATCTGCCATGGACATAATTTTTACTAATGTTAAACAGTCTACTAAATTTTCGTTTCTCATATTGCAAGCCCTTTTAAAGGTCTAGGAATATCAAATGAATTTAGAGAAAGTTACATTGACACAGTTAAAGATTTAACATAAATATTTTAGGGATTTTATGTAGTATTCTCTATTGTATATGATTAGAAAGTAGTCATGATCTGTTAGGATGAAGAATAGTCATTTGTAGGACCATGAAAGGCAACCTGGTTTCTGGTCAAGCACTGGCTGGAAACTCCTGGTGATCCTGAGGGGCCCCAGGAGGGACACAGGTGACCCTAAGGGACGGCATGCATTTCCCATGCTCCCATACTCCAGGCTCCTGACATGAGGCTGCAGACCTCCATAGATCTGTGCCTTTCAGTCATATAGGACAACACCCCTAGTCCCTCCACAGGTACAGGGTGTGACTACAGGCCACAGAGACTCAAGACAGATCTCCATATTAATGAGGTACCTAAAGACCAGAGGGACTTAGCCAATTAAACATTCCTTCCTAGACACTCCTCCTTGCAAAAGGTATTTAACCTCAGGCCTGCCCTAAGGAAACTGGGGTATAGTTTTCATCTACTTTCCACTATAACAATAAACATCTTAAGACCATGGACTGTTTCTCTTCTTCGAAATCCACCATGGGGAACAGTGAAGCAGGTCTTTATCTACAGAGCCACCACCTATTCTCTCACAGAAGAACTCTCTGTATTCCCAGCCATGGAGACCACCAACCCAAGCAAGCAAGCAAGCAGAGCCAGTTGTAAGCAAGTCAAGCGAGCGTCTGTGACCAAGAACTCTCCTCCCCATGGGGAACAGCCAGAGCTTCTCCCTCTCTCCTTTGGCTGCTGGCCAATCCAGCCCATGTGCCCCTACTTTGTTCTTGACCTTTCTGCGGCCCCCAGCAGCACCTGGGGGCACAAAAGCCTGAGAACCAGCTGGTTCCCGCCACCTTTTGGCCCAGGGACCCCCCAGGCCAAGAGGTCCGGCTCCTCATGGGACCTCAGACTGAACTCCCCCACCCTAGTGGGGTCTCACAGCTTCACATAGCCTGACACCTGCCTGGTGCCATCATGGGGAGAGCACAGTCAACTTCCTGCGTCCTGCCTTTGTTCTCCACTAGTGGCCCTAGTGGGCGGGTAGGGGGGAGAGACAGATGTGGGACCCACACATCAACCCACCTGCACACTATAACCCAACAGTCCTCCATTTCCTTGTTTAAATTTATTCAATTAATTTTACGTGCTGAGATATGAATTATGATTCCACACCATTGACAGTCTTTTGAGGAATTATGGCATCTAACATATTATCTTAAACAAGCTTATATCCCAAGAGTTGCTATCAGTTGCTGTTATCTAAAACTAGGCATCACATATTTAATTCAGTATTTCTGTTTGTATTCAGGTTGGTAATCTGGAATTCATCTTTCGTAACAAAAATTTGAAATTGACATTTATTATACTTACAACATATATTTATTTGTCTTATATGTATTCAGGATGGTCATCTGGATCACATTACTTATGTGGATGGTTTGAGACTGACATTTATATTTCCAATGTGTTATATCTTCAACACATATAACAGTCACCATTCAGTTCCTGAAATCACAAGTGATGAGACAAAATTGTTAGAATAATGGCTGCTATAGATGCTGAACAAACACATGTTGGAAGTTAGTTGTGTTCTTATAGTATGAAATAAATAAAAATTTACCAATGTAAAACAGACAAAAAAGAAAGCTTATGGGAAACTCTCCTGAGTTACAGACCCTGTGCCTTATGCCTTCCATTTTTTATTATCCCACTAACTTCTCAGTTCTCCTCTTAGACAAAACAACTGTAACACAGGGAAACTATATATTGTATTTTTCTGGCCAAGTGTTTTTCATTCTTAATAACTAATAGTGACCCATATTCTCACAACTAAAATATTTCTATTTCAGAATGAACTCTTACACAGGTTTTCTTTTTTTTATTACTTTCATTTTTTTAAAGAAGAGTCTTTGCTCCCCTCCCAGTCCACCCTCCCACAGATCTTCATCCCATTCTTCCTCTCTCTGTCTCCAAGAGGATGTCCTCCTCACTCCCACCAGACCTCCCCACTCCCTAGGGCCTCAAGTCTCTAGGGTTAGGTACTTCTTATCCCACTGAGGCCAGACCAGCCAGTCCTCTGCTGTATATGTACCAGGGGGCCTCTGTATGCTGCCTGTTTGGTGGCTCAGTGTCTCAGATATCTCAAGAGTCCAGGTTAGTTGTGACTGCTGATCTTCCTATGGAGTCACCCTCCTCCTCAGCCTCTTCCAGCCTTTCCCTAATTCAACCACAGGGATCCCTGAATTCAGTCCAATGGTTAGGCCTAAGTATCTGCATCTGTCTCAGTCAGCTGCTTGTTGGGCTTCTCAGAGGACAACCATGCTAGTCTCCTTTCTGTAAGCACACCATCAGTAATAGTGTCAGACCTTGGAGCCTCCACTTGAGATGAATCCCAAGTTTGGCTAGTCACTGGACCTCCTTTCCATTGGTCTCCTCTCTATTTTTGTCCCTGCAGTTCTTTTAGACAGGAAAAATTCTGGGTCAGAGTTTTGACTATGGGATAGCAACATCTTCCCTGCACTTGAATCCCTATCTTTCCACTGGAGATGGATTCTATGAGTTCTCTCTCCCTACTGTTGGACATTTCATGTAAAGTCTCTCCCTTTGAGTCCTAAGAGTCTTTCACCAACTAGATCTCTGGTACTTTCTAGAGAGTCTCCCCCGCCCCATTTCCCATCTCTAAGGTTACTATTGCTCTGTAGTACAGTTTGAGGTCAGGGATTGTGATTCCCCTCCACCCCCAGAAGTTCATTTAGTGTGAAATGAAAGGGATGAAAGAAAACAAAGGTCTGTGGAGGTTTTCTCCATAGATTGTTTTTTACCTTTTTTAGATTAGTGGCAATGCAAAAGCATTCATAATATTTCTGATTTCTCTTCAGATCATACAAATTTCAAGTTCATTTCAAGTACATATTTAAACACTTATTCTGTTTACTTTCAGGTAATGTACTCTCACTCAAAATATAAACATCAAAGAGTAATATATATATATATATATATATATATATATATATATTGTTCTATTTTATATTAATAGTGG
Organism: Mastomys natalensis; assembly: GCA_021653895.1. Classification (NCBI taxonomy): domain Eukaryota; kingdom Metazoa; phylum Chordata; class Mammalia; order Rodentia; family Muridae; genus Mastomys; species Mastomys natalensis. The sequence goes on from JAJTUV010004283.1 coordinate 12,525, forward strand.
GCATTAGTTTATTCATTATATTTATTTATATCATGTGTTTTAATCTTTGTGGAAGAATTCTTCCAAAATTTGTTCTGTGAGTAAAAAAGGTATCATAGACATAGCCATTAACTTGAAATGCTATATTTTAACCAAAATGGTAAATAATAGATTAGATTTATGATTATTATAATTTCACTCAAAATAACTGCCTCAATTCAAGGGCATCATTCTTCAATTAGAAGCATTCAGAATAGGTATTGCTTGCATGTCACAGGTATTGTTGTAGAAATTTATTTTATATTCTTTTATTTTGGTCTTCAATCTTACTATATATCCATACTTAATGTTACTTCTTTATGATAAAGACAATTGTAGTACAGAATATATGAATAATTTAGTCAATGTCACAAAATGGTTTTTTGGTGTTTTCATGTGTCATGTCACAGAAAATAATACTAAAGATTTCCATTATCAAATAATAGACCTTTGTTTTACACAGGAAAATGTTCTAATCAACATTCAAAAAGTATGACAACATTCTTTACTGAAAAATTCTCTTTGCACAGTCATTTTTAGATATTGCTAGAAATGATATGAAAAAAATGCCTATTTTTTTCTTAGTGCATGTAAACTGTATGAAAGATGAGATTTCATATGTGTGTGCCATGTACTTTCATCCTACTTATGCCTAATATTCTTTTGTTTTCTTCTCATCCCTTTCATTATTCCTGATTTTGCTTTCAAGTTACACCTCACTAAACATATTGATTCTATATAAGAAAAAAAAATGTACTGTTCTTCAGCCTACAGCTCTGCCTGCCTCTGGGGAGGCCTACTCCCACCTGGGACATCCAGATGAGATACTCATGCTCCAAAACCCTGATTGCTGGGACCCCAGCAAGCCTAGTAGTCATGAGTTCTACCAGTGTTTTTGGAGCTCTATCTTCCTTTTGGTTCACACCTCTACCTGCAATCTCAGATTGGCACCCTACTCCCCAGACCACAGCTCTGCTTGCCTCCCAGGAAGTCTGCTCCTACCTTGGACAGCCAGGACAGCCAGCTAAATATCGTTGTCTACACCTTTACCTGTAATCAAGGATCTGCACACTCTACCCAGTCCACAATTCTGCCTGCCATTGGAGTGTCCTGCTTCATCTGAGACAACCAGTCCCAGAGGCTTGCTACTTCCAGGTACTATTAAGCCAGCCAATGCTAGAGACTATCAGATGGCTAAAGGCAAATGCAAGAACACAATCAACATAAGCCAGTGCAATAAGGTACCTATTCCTACTACAACAAGACCTAGATATCTTTAAATACCTGAAAAGCAAGACTATGACCTTAAATTTCATCTTAAGGAGATGATAGGGACCTTTAAAGGAGATATAAATAAGTCGCTTAAAGAAATATAGTAAAATACAATAAAACAGGTAGAAAGCCTCAAAGAGGAAACAAATAAATCCCTTAAAGAAATACAGAGGTGAGACTTCCCCTTTAAATAAGTGATTGCTCTTAAAATGCCAGATTCTACAATCTGAAGAAATCATGCCATGCCATTCTGAAAAAGAATGTTAAGAATTTGTAGAGAAGTCTTATGACGGTAGCCCATGCCTTTAATCCCAGCATTCTGGAGGCAGAAGTTCAAGGCCAACATGATGTACAGAACAAGTTCTGGACATCCAAGGCTATACAAGGAATCTCTGTCTTCTTGTAAAATTTAATTAGGGGTTGTTACCCACCTTAGGTCATTAGTTACCAGATAAAAGACACAGAATTTTTATACTTATAATACATTTTAATATCACTAGATCTTGGCAGATATCAACCCTCCCATCTATTTTGTCTACTCTCCTGTCAATAAATCCAAGATATGACTTGCCATGTTCCACCTGGGCTGCTCTTATTCCAATGGGCCCACCCTCATGGCTAGTTCTCATGATTCCTTACCATTTCCTCCCTTCACTTTCTTCTCTCTCCTCATGGTCTCTGCTCAGACCCCAAGCCACAGGAACCAAAGCCCCAACTCCCTCTCTTCTGCCTAGCTATAAGCTATAGACATCTTCATTCAACAAATACTTTTAAAATAAGAAGCAAGCTTACATAGCATCGCTCGATGTACATGAGGATTTTCTCAACCCAGGGGCAACAAGATCTTGAGGGCCAATACTTAGCATTACAATACATAACAACAGACCAAAGCTCAACACTGTCCCTAAAGAACAAAAACAAAACAACAAAAAAAAAATCCAAAGAAACAAAGAAAGAGGGGGGAGGGAGGAAGGAAGGTAGAAAGGTAGAAAAAAATGAATGGAAAAGATCAGAAAAGAAAAGAGAAAAAACAAGCTGGAGAAAATGAACATGACCCTGGGTGAGGATGACTTATGGGATCTGGGAGGAGGTGAGGGGGAGAATATTTTCAAAATATATTCCATGAAAAATGAAAAAAAAAATAAGTACATTTTAAGTAAAAACTGTCTCTGCTATGTCCTAAAACAACTCATCGTGTATAGTATTAATCAGTTCTTGATTTTCCCCATGTGTTTTGTCATATACATTTCTTTGAACAAAAATATATGAAACTTCTTTCCAGTACTGCAAATATAATATAAGTCCAGGTTTTAAATGGAAGTATTTTGTTCCATTTAAGGCACCACTTTATTGGGGTTTTGGTTGGTTGGTTGGTTGGTTTTGATGCAACGTTAATATAGAAGAGGCTAGCCTTGAATTCACTCTTATCCACCTGCCTCTTAAATGTATGTTTCATCATTCTGGTTCAGCTTTAATATATACCATTTCTGTTCACTGTTCTTTTCCTTCTACCTAGAAGACCAATTATTGTACTTATGGAATTCTTTATAAGAAGAAAAACATGCGTGGTACTATAAACCTAACTAGATACTCAGGTCTAGTGAAGTTATGGATCATGATGAAAAGCCTACAACCACCATGATACTAAGGAAACATAATCTGTAATTGAATTCTAAATATTGATTATCTCACCCACAGGTAAATGTAAGTTTCACTTCTCATCAAAAATATGTCTACTTGGAAAATGGATATCATTAGAGAAAATCACAGATGACTTTTTGGTGCCCAGGCTCAACTGACAAATTTATATATAACTTCAGCACCTAAGGCTCAGGGAACATTGCGGAGAAGACAAGATTCTAATAGCCAGAGGAACATGAAATTTGTTATAAGAGATTATTGCTTAGAAATGACAGAGACGATGCAGTTATAAAGATTATCAATATGACTGCCTAAACAAGACATGAACAAAGATGATACCAATACATATACTACATGAAGAGAAGAAGCTCATGAAGCCTCAACTCTAGACAAAGAATTATAGCCAAATAAGGAATGGCAAGCATGGTAGAAATAGTCTCTCTAGGAAAGAGTGCCCAATAATCAAAATGTATCTAATACCTTCAGTAACTTTATGTGGACTAATGTAAAAGTAACTTTTATTTACCAGATATAATTGTTATCTCAGAGGCTTACTGTTGAATAAGCTCACCCTTTCTAGCTCTTCCTGAACTCTAGCTTGCTGTTCAACTCAGCTGTTCTGGCTCAAATCCCTTGCAAGCTGACAGACTCAATCTGGCTTCTCTTAGCTTCCACTGAATTGCTCTGCTTGGCCTCAAACTAACTCTGTCAATATGTTCTGATCTTCTGGCTCCTTCTCATTCTCTGAGTCATTCTGTCTTCACTTGCAATCTGACTCTGTAGAACTGTCCTAGGAAAACTGCCTCCCTGATCTATACTGATCTTATGAACTTCACAAACTGCACAAACTCACCTCCACTGAACTCACTGAACTCAACTGATTGACTCCCAACTGACCAAACTAACTTCAACTCAACTGAACTCCTCTCTGTGATCTTTTCCTCTGGTGTTCTTAATAGACTTGTATATATCTTATTCTACTAATTTTTTTCTAATTCTACACTTTGTCTGACCCTCAATTAGATGTCATTGGATTAAAGGAATATACTAAGGATTGTGGCTCTAATCAAGCCAGATTGTTAATATCTTCAAAGATTACTCATTGGAGTTATTTTAAATATAATGATTCCTAATATTTTTGCCTATAGAAACTAAACCTTCTGTTAGGGTACATATTAAAACTCAGAAATAGAATAGAGTATTTGCATGGAAAAACTATTTCTGTTTCTCCCAGGCACTGTGTACACAATCTCAAAATAACAGAAACATCCCCACTCTTTTGTGTTCCTGTCTCAAGTGAGATGAATTGTGTAGAGTCTGGAATTAAGTACAGCAATTTATTTAAGAGAACATCTGAGAATTCAAATCTTTAGACAAGAGAAACACTAAACATACCACCCCATTCACACTGTTCCCCAGTCTCATCTGTAATTTTTGGCATAAACCATAATGAAAGCCAATAAGGCTTCTAAGAACAATTTAGGATGAGGAACAGCAACAATGAATATGAATAGTATTGTATAACTTTAATCCTAATCCAGGATTTCTACCCCACATTTAATTATTCTGTTCCCGGATAAAAGACACACAACTTTTGCTATTAATAATAAGCCTTAAACATCACAAGAGGTGGGCAAATATCTATGCTATTAGAATTTATCCACCAAAGCCAAGTTATTACTTACTATGTTTCATCTGGACTGCTCTTATCTCTAATAGGTCATTCCCAGGGCTATGTTCTCTTGAATGCACCTAAATGATGTTGGCTTCTCCTCCTCCTTCACTTTTTTCTTCTCCTGGTGGTTCTCTCTTCGACCACAAGCCCAGGAATTTTAAACCTCACCTATGTCTCTTCTGCCTTGATATTGGCTGTCAGTATCTTTATTTACCAAGTCAGAAATAACTTGGGGGCAAGGTCACATAGCATCACTTGGGTCTACCTGAGGACTCCATTTCTTGGGGACCTGCACTTAGAATTACAAGGCACCTCAACAGAGTAGATAAGGTGTTTTTATTCTAATGAGACTCAAGAATGAACAAAGAAAGACAATGGGTATTTATCCTTACCTCTAGGAAAAGGGTTGGAAAATACATACACAATGTATTTCTTTAGTAATTCTTCTTTCTTCTACTTTCATTTCTTTCTTTCTTTTTCTTTCTTTCTTTCTTCTTTCCTATCTTCTCTCCCTCTCCTCTTCCTTTTCTCCTCCTCCTCCTTCTTCTTCTTCTCCCTCTTTCTCTCTCACCCTCTTTCTCTCTAAGTTTATTTAAATAAATCTCATACTCTCTTTCATTTAATTATTGATTTTCTAAAGTACTCATTTAGATGTATTAAATATGTGATTTGTTTTTTCTTTTTTTTTTCATTTTTTTAAAAATTGGTTATTTTATTTATTTACATTTTAAATTTATACCCCTTTCCAGTTATGGACTACTGTATTTATTTATAACTCTATTTAGTTCCATTATTTCATACAGCTATGAGTTCCATGTAATATACTTCATGTGTCCACTTTCAACTCAGTCTTAATTCAGTTGTTTACACTGACTGTCCACCATTCAGTCCAATACATTTTTAATGAATTACTTTATTTATTTACACCCCAGTGTTGCCCACCTCCAGGTCCTCCTTCCAGAGCTCTTTCACTCCATCCTTCCTTCCCCTTCCCTCTAAGAGTATACTCCCCCCCATATCCCTCTTCCTGAGGCATCAAGGCTCTATAGGTTACATAAATCCTCTCCAACTGAGGCCAGAAAGGCAGTCATCTGCTACATATGTGCCTGGGCCATGGACCTGTTCATGTATGCTCTTTGGTGGCTTAGCCTCTGGGAGCTCCCAGGGGTCCAGGTTAATTGATACTATTGGTCTTCCTATGGAGTTGCCATCCCCTTTAGGTCCTTCAATCCTTCCCCTAACTCTTTCATCGAAGTCCTGATATGAATTCTTTAAATATTCTAGAAAATTTATCATGGATGTTCTTGCATATCTTTGTCTTAAAATGTTCAATGTAACAAAAATACTGTAAACTGCTTTGACTCTAACATTTTATGTTGAACATATATTAAAATTGCTAATTTTGATAGGTTTTTCTATTGGTTTGTTCCTTTAATGATAGTATCAGACCTAGCTAAACAGTTATTACATATTCTAAATTAAATTGTTTATATTATGCTTGAATTAGAGTTAGGGTAATGAGAATACGATACATACATACTACAAAATAATATTCAGTGGTAAAGAAAAAAAATATCACAAATTTTGTAACACACTATGGAATACTAATAAGTAATAAAGAAAAAATGAAATCCTGAGCTTGGCAGGTATATACTATGATAGAAGTAGTAATCCAAACCCAAAAAGAAACAGTTGAATGTTCTCTCTTATAGGAAGTTCCTTGCTTAAATCTTCAGCTGTCACTACATAGCCTATATATAGTAACTACTGACACCAGGAAAGTAAAACAAGACTACTGTCAAGATAGGGGAAAGTGATCCTGCCCAGGCAAGAGAACACTAATTTGTTGCCCAGTCCCAAATGATCATATGAAAATATGCATGAAAATAACATTTATGAACTCAAAAGTTATATTTAGAAATATAAACATACATGCAACTATATACACACAAAATTAACAATTGAAGAAAAAGGAGACCATAAATTTGAAGAAGAGGATATATAGTAGGGTTTAGAGAGAGAAAAAGGAAGAAAAATTTAAATGAAATACAGCATACAACAATATTCTCACTTTGGAGTTTTGTCACTTGACTTCTGCTTGAAGTCCCAGGGTCCTGGACCTATTCTTTGTTGAAAGGACTTAGAGTGTGTTCATGGAGGAGAAATAGTGCTGAACCACAAGCCTTCTACTCTAAGCAAATGGTTGCAACTGGGGAAGGGGTAATTCCCCCAGTTGTGCCTAACTGGGGGAGGAGGGAAGCATGATAATTGGGAACTCAGCTCCTTCCACATTCATGGGGCCTGTCTCCTTTCTACCAGTAACTTGTATAATTGGAAGAACCCAAAACTCTCCACTTGTGGAAATTATTTTCAGATAAGAGGTCATTGAATGCTTTATTTTTGCCAAATATTATTGGAAGGATTAAAAGCAGCAAGGTACATCATGTTATTTATGTACTTGATGAATTGCCTGCTGAGTTTCTGGAAAAAGCTTTATAAGATATATAGAGAATTTATTTCCAAAGACCCAGATGTCCCCTGGTCAGTAAATATTAATAGTACCATTTTTATTCAGTCATCCCCCAAAATAAGGAGAAAGCTTCAGAAATTAGACATACTTGAAGGAATGAATAGTTCTCAACTTTTGGAAAGTGCTCAATGTAGTTGAAGACAGACAGGGAAGGAAAATCTCCCATTTGGTAATCACTACCCTTAGGAAACAGACAGGGTATGAAATGGGAGAAATAGACCGGGAGAAGGGATTCAAGGACTTTCCAACATTGTTTTATGGAGCTCTGAGTGCAGATCTGTTGAAATTTAGACTAAAATATCCACAAAGCCCTCAGTTCCAGTGTGTAGATGACCTACTCATGGCTCAGACCACTGAGGAGCAATATGAACAGGAAACAAAAGGCCTTTTAGAGACCTCTCCAAGCCATTATGTTTAACATCTCAGCCAGAAAAGTTCATCCCTGCATCCCTTAGGTTACATATTTAGGTGAAAACTTAGAGAAAAGAAGCAGTCACTTTCCTATAACCATGTTTTAGCCATCCTGCAAATTCCACTCCTACATCAAAGAAACAAATGTGGGAATTCCTGGGATGGGTGAATACTGCTGGATATGAATGCTGGTATTTGCTGAGATGGCTGCACCCTTTATACCACCAGCAGGGTTATACATCCTTAGGAATTGACTGAGACTAAGCATAGGGCCTTCACGGTCTTGAAAAAAGGCCTTGGTGTCTTCCATGGTCCTGGCCCTGGTCATCACAGACATTATTAAAACATTCCATGTGTATGTCGATGAGGCCAGAGACATTGTCTGGGGGCTCATCTTGCAAACTTTGGGAAAGACCAGTATCATATTTGTCCAACAGACTTTATCCAGTTAGAGCAAGATGGCTGGTATGTATAAGGGCAATAGCCTCCATAATCCTCCTGGTTAAAAATAAAATAGAAAGAGAGGAGAAAGAATATGCTTAGAGATTAACTTTGGGGTGCAAACTCTTCCTGACTCAAAAAATGAATATTTAGCATTTGGGTGACCCATTATCAAGTCCTGCTTCTGGATCAACTCTGCATTCAGTTCCACAAGATATTAGCCCTTGATCCTGCTAGTCTCTTACCAGATGATAAACTTACCCTTGTATAACTATCTTAAAGTAACTGGCCTGATCAGACTATCAGGCTTGATCTGAATGACATTTTGATAGTGATACCAAATGAGGTACTGTTCACAAATGGAAACAGTTTCTTCCAAAATAAAATCAGGTCAGAAGGGACAGTGGTGATGACCCAAGATAAGAGTATCTGGAAACAATCTTTAAACATGAAAACCTCAGCTCAGGGGCCTGAGTTTCTAGCTTTGCCTCAAGTACTCTACTAGAGGAAAGACAAAGCTGTTACCATATACACTGATAGTGAGAATGTATTTGCCAAAGTTCATGTTTATGTAGGTCTATTCAGGAAAAAAAGGATAGCTAACCTCAGCATGAAAAAAAAATGGAAAATAGGGGGAAATATTATGTCTAATGGAAGTTATCTGGTTACACAAAAAGATAGTCATTAGTCATTGGAAAGGCACCAGAAAGGAGATTCCCCCAGAATGCAGAAGCAAAAGATTGGCAGACTTGGCCATCCAGGAAGTAGGGCTTCTCAAAGTCTTGGTAAGTAGCCCTGCCAGAGCCTAGTTAACCAAGCTTCTTGGAATATTTCCCAGGATGAGTTTTATTTGGCCAAAAAGAACTGGCCAAATATGATATTAAAAGAAAAAATCAAGGAGATAAGAATTGGTCTATTTTATTTCCTTGTACAAAGCTCAAGTCCAAGTGGATCAAGGACCTCAGCATAAAACCATATACACTGAATCTAATAGAAAAGAAAGTGGGGAAGAGCCTCAAACACATCAGCACATGGGAAAATTTCCTGAACAGAACATCAATGGCTTATGCTCTAAGATCAACAATAGACAAATGGAACCTCGTAAAACTGAAATGTTTCTGTAAGGCAAAGAACACTGTCAACAGGACAAAATGGCAACACACTAATTGGAAAAATATCTTTACCAACCCTACATCTGATAGAGGGCTAATATACAAAATATACAAAGAACTAAAGAAGTTAGACTCCAAAGAACCAAATAACCCCGAGGGTTGGGAAGTGGGAGTGGGGGTGTGGAGGGTACATCCTCATAGAAGCAGGAGGAGGGGGGATTGGATAGGGGGTTCCTGGGCGGAGGTGGGGAATGGGTTAAGGGGATATCTGAAATGTAAATAAAATATCCAATAAAAAAATTTTAAAAAAAGAAATGTTCAATCCTTAGTCATCAGGGAAATGCAAATTGAATGACCCTGAGATTCTGCCTCACACCAGTCATAATGACTAAGATGAAAAACTTAGATAACAGCAGATGCTGGTGTGGATGTGGAAAAAGGAACACTCCTCCATTGTTGGGACAGCAAGCCAGTAAAACCACTCTGGAAATCAATCTGGCTGTTTCTCAGAAAATTGGAAATAGATCTACCTGAAGACAAGCTATACCACTACTGGGCATATATACAAATGATCCTCCAACATATAACAAGGACACATGCTCCACTATGTTTATAGCAGCCTTATTTATAATATCGAGAAGCTGGAAACAACCCAGATGTCCTCGACAGAAGAATTGATACAGAAAATGTGGTACATTTATACAATGGAGTCAGCTATTGAAAACGATAACTTCATGAAATTTGCAGGCAAATAGATACAACTAAAAAATGTCATCCTGATTGAGGTAACGCTGACACAAAAGAACACAAAAGATATATACTCCCCAATAAGTGGATATTAACCCGAAAACTCAGAATACCCACAATACAACTCATAAACCATATGGAGCTTAACAAGAAGGAAGACCAAACTGTGGATGCTTCAATCCTACATAGAAGAGGGAACAAAATAATTACAAGAGGTACAAGGAAGGGGGGACCTAGAAGGGAAAGAGGAGGAGGGTGGAAAAGGAGTGGGGCAGGATCAAGTATTAAAAGGGACAGGAGAGAAGTACAGAGGGTCAGAAAATCAAATAGAAATATGTAGCAGTGGGGACAGGAAACTAGGGGCAGCCACTAGAAAGTCCCAGGCACTAGGGAAGTGAGAAACTCCAGGACCAATGTGGATAACATTCACATAAATATGTAACAAAGGGGAGATAAAAACAGTAGAAACCACCTCCAGTAGATAGGCACAGCCCCAGTTGAGAGATGGGTCCACCTATCCATCTCAAAATTGTTAACCCAGAAATGTTCCTATCCAAAGGAAAGACAGGGACAAAAAAATAGAACAGAGACTGAAGAAAAGTCCATCCACAAACTGGTCCACCTAGGGATCCATCCCATCTGCAGACATCAAACCCAGAAACTATTGCTGATGCCAAGAAAGGCTTGTTGACAGGAGCCTGGCATGGCTGTTCCCTGAGATATTCTACCAGCACCTGACGAATACAGAGCAAATACTCACAACCAACCATTGGACTGAGCCTGGAGAACCCAATGGAAGAGCTAGGGGAAGGACTGAAGGAACTGAAGGGGATTGCAACCTCATAGGAAAAACAATATCAACTAATGGACCACCA
>JAJTUV010004284.1:0-44051 GCA_021653895.1 Mastomys natalensis
AGGACTGACAAGCTGCTCCTCAGGCTCTGTCAGTGAGAACCCAGATCTAGGCAGGGGGAAGAGACCATAATGCAATGCAGGGGCAAAGAAAGAGAATAGATACAAGCCCCTCCTCCTGCACCTGATTTTTTTTTTTAATAATATTTTATTGGATATTTTATTGCATTCCAGATGTTTATCCCATTTCTTCATCCCCCGCAAATCAGAAACCCCCTATCCTATTTCTGTTCTTCCTCCTTCAATGAGTATGCACCCCCAACTATCTCCCCAAACCACCTCCCTGCCCTTGAATTCCCACACACTGGGGCATCCAGCTTTCATGGGACAAAGGGCCTCCTCTCCCATCTATGTCTGACAAGGACATCCTCCCCTGCTTATGCAGCTGGAGCTATGGGTCCAAAGCAACTGAGCTACAGGCCCTGACTACATCACTCAGTGTTCTGTGCTACTACAAAGGAGGTACACATATAGAACCCATCTAGCATAATTGCAAGTAGGTGTGTAATGTGTGTTCAGCCTATCTATCTTAATGAACTGCAGTTTGTAGTTGAGTAGGAGTTATTGCTTGCTAATCACCCAGTTTCATGATAGAGGCTAACTCCACAGAAAGTCTTGTAAATGATTACAGAAATGAAGAACTGGATAAGGCACAGGAGAGTGCCTGGACAAGGTAGAGAATGGTTATCTTGGCTTGACTTTGTTTAAGGATAGACATGAATGCAACCTGCCCCTGATTCTTCATGCATCCTACCTGCTGCGTGCTGCTGGCTGGCTGCTGCCTGCCTGGTATACTTGTCATAAATCTTCATGCTGGCCTCCACACATCTCCTCTTTGTTTCCTTAAAACACTCTTTCAATGCAATCTGCTCCCTTATCAGCTGCCTGTTCTCATTCCACACAATTTTTACTTGGTTCTTAATTTGAAGAGACTCTGTCAGGAGCTGACAGTTCCTGATACTGAAGCACAAAGAAGAAATGGTAATTCGCACCCACATCCACTTTCCTCCCACTTGTAAAAATACCATCCCTTCTCCTCATGGGCCCTGATCCCCAGACAGATCCAGACTACAGACCAGAGTAGTCATGGAACATCATAGAGAAGAAGGTCAAATCCGGAAGACAGCATCATTCCAGAAGACTCAAAGGACTTCTAAATACCCTGACACCAACAGGGACTCATGTATCTAGCAGAAGAGAACATGGGCCCATGAGTGCCTATATGTCCATGGTAATAGAAACATACCTGTAGGTGAAAGAGGGCAAAACTTCTCTAGGAGAGTAGATCAGACCCAACAGGTACACAGTCTGTCTATTTGTCTTTTGCACACCAGATCTATAAATCTGTTTTCAGCACCCCAGAGACTCAAGGTTAATTGATAACTCCAACATGGTGCACACCTTTTCTACCTAGAGGATACTGAGTTGGGAAGGACAATGATTGGAGGGAATCACAGACTCATCACACTTCATCAAAAGAGTCCAAGAGTTAAAACATGTAGAGCCTTTCTTTGAGGGAGACAAGCTTCCTGTGGAAAGGCAAATAGTACGGAGCCAGAACCCTGAATTTGTTTCAAAGACAATGATGGGCAGACATATTTTGTGCCTAGAGCTGGGGTAACAACACAGTTAGTCACTCACCAGTAATATTGATTTTCTTTAGTGAGCTCCTTGCACTTGTCCAAGGCATCACTGATCTCCTGAGGAAGTTTCTTGAGGTCGTTCATCACCTGGTCATGTTGTATCTCAAGCATGGTGTTCTCAAAGTTGATCCTGTGGGAGGGCGTGGCCCAAAAAGCAAATCATCTCCTGAACTAAAGATTCAAGCATTACATACATTCAAGTTGAATTGTGGATGATCCAGGCCATATAGGCCACATCCTGGCTTTTTTGCATTGGGTCCTCTTGGTGCTTATTAAACTTGTTACACTTGGTCTGGGGCCTGTAGATCTGGGAAACTAAAAGAAAGGAGCTGACCTGCTTTATATCCCTAAGGGGACTAGAAGCAATAGATTAGCTCTCCAAGAACATTCCAGGAACCAGTGGCACAGGCCTAGGTCCAACTTAAACTTGTGATGTACCTTTTTATTTTTGTAGACAAGGTTTTCTCAAACCTTGGTTCTATTGCTACATAAATTACCAAAGGAAATAACCAGTATTTACAGGGAAAAGGGATTATTACATATTTTAGGAGTTTCCAATGCCCATGAGAGTTGAGCACTGCACTCACATGCTGTGCTGCTACAAGTGAGGCTCCATGGCCTCATCACTATCATTACCTGAAAAGTGAGTCAGGTAAAACCTCAGACCCCATCACACTACACAGATTCCCGGATCTTAAGTGGAAACACAGACACACACAGACACATACACAGACACTCACAGACACACACACACACACACACACACTCAGAATGCCAAATAAATACAGTGATGTGGCATTATCTCATAGTATAATGAACACATTGTGAGAAAAGCATGATGGCTTGCAACATATCCAGTCACTGTGAGGGCAGATTGTAGAACCAGATCCTGCCAGCTGTTGGCAGATCTAAATGGACCCAAAGCAGTTACAGGTCAATTACAAAAATGATTGACCATAAAAACACAGCAGCTAATATCTCCCTCAAAGCAACACCAGTCCAGGCTTCTGATAATGCATGAATAGAGCTCACACAATACTACCATTATTTCCAGACCGTGATTCATGCCACGGGCTCTGATTTACTTTTGGAATAATCAAAATAGCCTGTGACTGAACAATCTCACTCCTGGCTGAACTTCAAGTTCTGTGTCTAAAATCGAATCATCAAAATGATTTTGGATGTGAGGACAGCCAGGAGTTGTAGCCTCCTAAGATATGAGGAAATCTTGGGTCAACAGAGAGGGCCCAAGAAAGTCAGAGGAGAACTGGGCATAATGACTACCTGTCGTTCAGATCCTTGTCAGTATAATGTGCCAGGATAAACCGAAGTTCGTCTCTCTCCTTATTCATCATCTCAAGATCCCTTTTGAGCTTCTCCAACCTCTTCAGTCTCTGCTCATGCTTACTGATGGTGTAGGCTTGGGAGGATTCTTTCCCAACAGACCCTTTAGGTGGATAAACACAAATAAGCATGTAAAGAAAATAGGACAGGGAAAGGAAAGACCATGCTTAGTCCCAACCTGTAGCCTGAGGAAGAGGGAATTCTAGAGTCACAATGAATTGCTGAAAGAGCAGGAAAGCTGTCTTCAAGCTGGATGCTTCACCTATGTCCCTGCTACCAGCCACCATCACTAGACATATGGCTCAGTCCCTACTGCATTCCCACTAACCATGAAATGCATAAGCCTTCTTAGTCAAGAAGAAATTGAGGGCATTGTCAGTTTATATCTGACAATGTAGTCGGTACTACTTAGCACAAAAAAGATTCATCATAAACAACAGCATCAAATGTCTCCCACAAGCCAACACCTATCCATGCTTCTAAATGCAGATGAGAGATCACATACTACTACACTTACCCCAGACTGTGAGTCAGCCCCCATCATGTGTGTTCAAGACCAAAGGATCTGAGACCTTGATATATAACAGGGGATGTCCCTCTGTGTTCTTGGCATCACATACTTATGTAACCTACAGTAATCCATTGAGGATGAAAGGCTTTAGCACTCTATCCTGAGAGCAAGACTTTTTTATTCTCACAGAACTTCCTCCTGGCATCATTTCCCACTCAATATGAAATTCAGATCTCTCAGCAAAGCACAAGCAGGCTTGTCAGTTCCTAAGTCTCTGCCAAACTAATCATTAGAAATTCTTGACTCTGGGTCTGCCATTATGTACAGGCTCCAGATGATAAGCCCTTCTCCTGTAAGGATCTGCTCAAGTCCCCTCCTTCACAAAGCTCCCCCAACCACTGGCCAGGACTCACTCTGTCTTCCCCAGGGCCATCTCCTTCTTCCTGGTTTATCACATGCCTTCTGCCTAGGTCTGGTCTCTGGTTGTATTCTAGTCTCCCTCCGAAATAGCCTGCGCAGCATGGACAACATGACTGCTTGTGAACCCAGCAGGCTCTGAAGAAATTCTCCACAGGCAGTTGGTGTCACCACAACACTGGTGACATCATAGAAGATTCTAGGGTTCTCCTGGATACAAGAGATTGTCCAGGAATTGACTATTGATGATGTCATTGGGAACTGCCATGGCCTACCTGCTGACCAGCTTGCCCCACATTGACCAGTTTCTGAGGTGCCCTTTCCTGGAGTCTCTCTTTTGACTCAGGGGATACTCCTTGGCAACTTCTCCTTTCAAAGCTAGAGATTTAGCTCTGCTTCCTTACAAGTCAAGTGGTTTGGATGGGGAGAGTTTGTTCGGGCCTTGGCATGGGTAGCTCATCTTTGTTAGAACCTAATGCTCTAGGATTAAAGATTGCTTGCGGGAGATTCCTCTCCATGTTAAATCTACCCCTTTGCACCATTCATGAAATAGAGTCCAATTTCCAAGGTTGTCCTGTTCCCCAGAGTCAAAAATCATTCTCCTGCACCTTTAAATTTATGCTCATTGGATTATATTTTCTTACTGTCCACATGACTTTAAAGGAGACATTTTTTTTTCAATATATTCAGACATGTGTTTACACAGTCCCCTTTTTTACAAAGTAAACTCCCTTGTTCTTGATAAAATAGTAGTTCATGTCCAGGGGAAATATCAAATTGCAAAATTTATGACTCTTCTACCAAAGATAAAATTCCATATTCTACCTTTCTCCAATACAACCGGGCAAAGTAGTATGTGCTACTCTTTCGTGCATCATGTACTTGCCTGTGTGTGTGTTTGTGTGTATGTGTGTGTGTGTGATACAGTTTTATGTAAATGTAAAGTAATACAACTGCTTAAGGCTTTTTCAAAGACTTTAATGTCACTTATAACTACATCTTCCATCTCCTTATGTATTGTCCACCTGTCTCTTCTCAAATTAAACCACTCACAGTTTCTCCCATTTTCCTGTTCATATCACTTATCACCTGCATACTGCTATCCCATACCTTTACCATGATCATATATTTGAATGCTTGGTATCTAGTTTGTGGAAATGATTTAGAAAGCACAAGGAGATATGGTCTTGCTGAAGGAGGTGTGTCACTGGAGGTGGCTTTGAGGTTTTAAAAGCTCATGCCAAGCCCTGTCTGTCTCCATCTCTCTCTCTCTCTCTCTCTCTCTCTCTCTCTCTCTCTCTCTCTCTCTCTCTCTCTCTTTTGTGTGTGTGTGTGTGTGTATGTCTATTCCTGTCTCTGTCTTTCTCATTTGTCTTAACCTTGTGGATCATATGTAAACTTATCTACCTCTCTAGTGCCATGCCTGTCTGGATGCCTTCCTGCTTGTTGCCATGCTCCCCACCAAGCTGATCCTGAATCACACTCTGAAACTGTTAGCCTGCTCCACTTAAATGCTATATAAGTTACCATGGTCAAGCTGTCTCCTCACAGCAATAGGAGAGAGACTCAGACAGCAAATGAAACTCTTAACTGAATTGGCAGCCTACAGGATGGGAGAGAATCTTTGCCAAGTGTATATGTAACAGAGAGTTTGTTTCTAGACTTTATGAAGGCGTTAACTACAAGCCAGGATCCCTACCATTTTAAACATTTAAGCATTTAATTTTATATTTAAGCATTTAAAATTCTTCTACGACTGGACATTGTAGTGCATACCTTGAATACCATCACTTAGGTGGCAGAGACAAAAAGCTCTCTGTGAGCTTGTGGACACACTGGTCTATGCAGTAGTTTCTGGAACAGCCACAGATTTGTAGAGAGACCCTGTCTCAAACACCACCTTGCAATGTTTTATGGAAACATGCAGAATCTTCAAAACATGAGAAACAAATTTATTATCAGTGGGCTTTAAAATGTTCAATATCTTTAGTCATCAGAAAAATGCAAATTAAAATAAATTTGACAGTCTATTTTACTCCAGTCAGAATGAATATTATCAACAGAGTAAATGACAACAATGTTGGCATGGGTGAGGGAAAGAAGAACATGTTTTCATATATACAGTCACTATGGAAATCAGCAGAGATGCTCCAGAAAATATTGCTAGAAATAGATCTACCCTATGATCAACCATACTATTTGCTGTATTTGAATGAGAATGGCCTCTATAGGCTCACAGATTTGAATACTTGGTCACTAGGATGTAGCACTGTTTGATAGAATTAGAAGGTGTGCCCATGTTGTGGTGGTGAGCTTTGAAGTTTCAAAAGCCCACCTCAGGGTCAGGGTTTTTCCTGTTTCCTACACATCTGGATACAGAACTATCAGTGACTACTCCAGCACTGCATCTGCCTGTGTGCTGACATGCTTCTGCCAAGAAAATAATGGACTAAACTTCTGAAATGGTAAGCAGGCCCCATTTAAATGTTTTCTTCAAAAAGAGCTTCCATGGTCATGGTGTCACTTCACATTAATAGAAAACTAACTAAGACACTCTTCCTGGGCATATTCCCAAAGGACATTATCCTACATCAGAGATAACATGTTTGTTCATGTTCCTTGCTCCTGTATTCCCAATAGCCAAGAAAGGAAAACAATGTAGATGTCCTACAACTGATGAGTGGATAATGAAAATGTGGTTCCCATATGTAGGACTGTGAAAGAACAGCATGGTTTCTAGTCAACCACCAGGTAGAAATCGCTTGAGACTCCAGATGATTCTAAGTAATGGCATGACTTTTACCATGCTCCCAGACTCCAGGCTCCTGACAGGAGGCCACTGACCTCCATGGATCCATGCTTTCAATCCTGTAGGCTAGCCCGTCCACAGGTAGAGGGCATGACTACAGGCCATGGAGACTAAAGACAGATCTCCACATGGATGAGGTACCTAAAAGCCAGAGGGGCATAGCCAATTAAACATTCCTTCTCACACCCTCCTCCTTGTAAGAGCTCTTGCTCCCTGGGAGACCTCAGACTGTGTTCCCCACACTTGAAAAGAGTCCAGCAGCTTCACAGAGCCTTAAGTCCACCTGGCACCAGCATAAAGTGAACACAGTCAAATTCCTGTGCCTCTGTCCCTACAAGAGGCCCCAGCCTCATGGCAAGACAGTCACAGGACCCACACATCAACCTAACAAGTCCACACAAACTACAACACAACACATATATACAATGGAATTCAGCTATGACTAAAAGTGAAATTTACCAGTAAATGAAAGGGGGCAGAAAGAATCATTCTGAGTGATATAACACAGACCAGAAGGACAAATTTTACATGATGCTTCTTATGGGTATGGTTGTAGGAGGAGCTAAGGTGGGAGGAGTAAGGAGAAAAAGAGGAAAAGGAAGAGGAGGAGCTAGAGAGAGCAGAGATGAAGGAGAAATAGGAAGCCACACTGGTATGGAGAACAGTCTTGGGTAACAACTTTCATTTAGGTTAGCTAATTGGGAAACAACTCTCTACGGATGGGCATATTGGTTTTGAGCATTACCAAACATATAAAGCCTTTGATTAATCTTTAAACATTAGAGTCTCTTTCTCTTATTGGACCATTTCCAAGCTGATGCCTTGTGGGGAGCAGGGCTCGTGTTTCTGGCTGGCCATTTCTAGCTAAAGCTTGCTTCGGACCTCCAGCCAAGAAACATGCCAGCTGAGCTAGAAGCACTGCTTTAGCTTAGATAGTCGGCTTGACCCGTGGCAATTTTAAAATAATTACTTCAACATATGATAGCATTGAATCTCTTGAAATGTGTATTTATTTTTATATTTTTTATTTTTATTGCATATTTTATTTACATTACAGATGTTATCCATTTTTCCCCTTCCCCCACCCACCCAGATACCCCATATCCCATCCCCTCTACTGCTGCTTCTATCAGAATATGCCTCTACCCATTCACCCACTCCTCCTCCCCACTCTGGAATTCCTGCACATTGAGGCATCCAGCCATCACAGGATCAAGGACTTCCTCTCCTACCTATGATGGACAAGACTATCCTCCTCTACATATACAGCTGGAACCTTGGGTCCCTGAAGTACTCATAGAAGGTAATACAGTAGTGAGGGGTTAGAAGAGATATTTCAATAAAATGATAAAAAAAAATTTGTGAAGGAGAGAAACAGAATTTTGGGACAGAAATAGTTAAATGTGGTAGCAGATTGTTGATGAGTGTGTTGGTTTAAATATGCTCGACCCTGCGAGTGGCACTTTTGTGAGTTGTGACCTTATTGGAGTGAGTCTGACCTTGTTGGAAAAACTGTGTCACTGTGGTGAGGTTAGCTTTGAGACCTGTGTCTTGGCCACCTGTAAGCCAGTCTTCTGGGTGCCTTCAGACCAAGATCTAGAGCTCTTAGCTCCTTCTCCAGTGCTATGTCTATCTAGATGTTGCCATGCTTCCTGCCTTTATGATAATGAATTGAAGCTCTGAACCTGTAAGCCAGCCCCAATGAAAAGATTTCCTTGGTCATGATGTCTCTTCACATCAATAAAACCCAAACTAAGATGTGAGACAGTAGACCTTGTCAGGAAAGTTGGTAAAGCTGAGTGGGTTAGGAGTTCCGGAACCCAGAGTGGACAAAAAGAGTTGTACCTGCTTCCTACCAGGCCTCTGTTACATGACCACAATATCTACATAGGAACATTCAAAAGGTCATTTAGATCAGAATAGAGTTCTCCATACTAATGAGTATCTGGAGGCTGGTAGTGATCAGCCAAAAAGCTTCCCTTCCTGGACATTCTTTTTTCACACGGTATTTAATCTCTGGTCCATCTTGAGAGGTGGTATGCACACATTTTCATTGATGAACAATTAATAGATGGTTTAGAACCAAGGATTTTCTCTCTCATCAAGAACAACTGTGGAGAACATGGAAAAAGCCTTTGTCTACAAAGCCCTGCCACCTAATCTCCTGCAGAAAGCCCCTCCATGTTTCTGGACTAGCACCACTGAGCTAAGCTAGAGTTCTCCATTTCCCTCGTACAGAGTTGTCCTCAGCTTGCTGGCCTAGTACATTCGCGGACCCTCCATAACCTCCAGCTGCAATGTCTACATGTCTATGTTTCTGAGAATCCCTTGCACTGGTCTTCTTGCAGGCTAGCAGGTCCTATTCAGCTCACAACTCCCTGGGACTCAGAAATGTCTGAATGTCCAGGAGTTTGGGAGTCCCTGGCCTCAGACTCCCCTCATAGGCCTGTGGACTGCAGACCCACCAACTCTTCTGTGTGGTTTCCACTGTCAATTGGACACCAGGGAGTTAGGGAACCCCAGCTTCCACCTCCCACACCCAAGGCTACATTTGCCCACTCCCTAAGTGGTGTATCTGCATTTCTCTCAAGGACAATACCAGACAGTGGGCTTAGGTTAAAGTCTGCCTAGCATCTCTGCAGTTGGTCTGCCCACTATCTTTTCCATACCTCTGCTGCAGGACAAAAACACAAAACCACACTAAGGCAAGGAGGTAGTATGAGGCTGGGATAACTGATAAAGGCTTTTGAAAGGCTATATGAAAACCTACAATTGGAGAAGCTTTATAATATCCAACTCATATAAAGGAGGTTAAAATGCAATTACCCTATTATAGTCTAACAATGCCTCCCTTAAACACCATAACCTATCAAATGAAAAGCCCAGGGCCAGGTTTGGGTTATCTTGTTTTGGGTTGTTAATCATTGAAGTCTCATAGACACAGTAAAGACTGTTGCCAATGTTCTTGGTTACTTTCCAGAAGGCAATAGTAAGACTACATTGCTGAAGACAATGTTAGTTGGCACAGCCTACAACCCAGGCATCTATCAAATTATGTTTTTGTGTGTTGAGAACATACCAGTCCCTCTTTAGCAGTTACTTGGAGATATTTGGCTACTTGCTGCCCACCACAGTTGCTCTATAGAAGAGGTAATCCCTTCATAAGTGAGACTGCAACTCCAGTCCACCATCACACCCACCTTCACCCAACATCTGTCCCAGGATCTGGCAACTGCTATTCTGCTTTCTGATTTTCTTAGTGGGTGCTGCAGGAGAGGGAGACCAGGACCTCAGAAACACTAAGCAGCAATCAGTACAAATATTATACTATCCAACCCCAGCTGTCCAGTTTCTCTGAGATCAACTTTTGATTTTAGACTGTAAGAACATGTGTTCTTTCTTTTTCTTCACAGGATTTAGCAAAATATGTCTTTTTGTTTGTTTGTTTTTCGTTTTTTTTTTTTTTTTTTTCGAGACAGAGTTTCTCTGTGTAGCCCAGGATGTCTGGAACTCACTCTGTAGACCAGGTTGGCCTTAAACTCAGAAATCTGCCTGCCTCTGCCTCCCCAGTGCTGGGATTAAAGTCCTGTGCTACCACCTCCCAGCCAAGAAAATAGGTCTTAACCATATAACTCTTGTGTTATCTGCAGAATGGATAGTTATCTTAAGCTGACTGTTTTTAATTGGAATTCAATTTATACTTTTTGAAGATTCACACAAGAACACAATGTAAAATACAAATTATTTATCATTTTTTCATTGGAGCTTTGAACTCCCATTTTCAGTTTGACCTACTGTTATTTTGGTTTGTTATTGTTTTCATATTAGCACTCCTAACTTCTATTTTAATTCTGACAGCTATAAATTCATTACATACCACCTGAACATATGATCTTAAAGTAGCTATAAATTTGTTCAAACATTTTGGAGAAAGATATGGATTATGGATTATGGAGCAAAAAAGAAGCGTGCTTAAGATAGTTACATCAAAATAGTTAGAATCTAAAAGCTCTTAGTTAATTCTGTTTGTTTTTAAAGAGCAGCTTTCTTGACCACAATGGTGTAACTCCTTCATCCTGGTATTTGGAATGCTAGGGCCACAGTTATTAGCGCCAGAGCAGCATGGGAGGACTCAACTTCATCAAACTGAAATGAGAAAGAATCTGATACATCTTACAAAATGGCCCATATAAGCCTTAATTCTTTTCTTTTATTTTTTGTTTTTGTTTTTCTTTTCAAGACAGGATTTCTCTGTAGACTGGATGTCCTGGATCTCACAGGTAAACCAGGCTGGCCTTGAACTCAAAATCACCCTGCCCTCTCCTCCATGGTCAGCCTTCACTTCATAGTGAGTAGTATGTCAATGTTTTCTTGCTGTAACTATAAACTCCTTGTCTGTGATGGTTAGCATTAATGGTCAATTTGCTCCAACCCATGTCATCTGGGAGGAAAGTCTAACAAGTTTCAAATCTAGAGCAGATACTTTGGAGTGTTCTCTATCACATTTTAAAATAATCACAGCCCTTGGGGCAATATTCCACAAGGAGGGGCCTGCGTTGAGAAGTGAGAATGAGGAACAAGTGAAATGGTAGCAAGTTAGATGTTATGTCCTTTTCTTTGGTCTGGCTGTCAGTGCTGATTGCCATGTTCCTCAACCCTGTTTGCTCCCCATTGTCACACTGTCATCATGAATTTTATCTAAATAACGCCTGCTAAGTGCTTCTTCGATATTTCTTGCAAAATGAATTTAAGTTGAACCTTTTTCATGCACCGTCAGATAATCTGCATGTTGAACTTCCCTTTTATTTGAGCTACAAAAAAATAGTAGTTTTGGTCTGAACTTTCCCACATGTTATACTGAGATCTTATTGTCTTCTAATTAGTTAAAGTCTTATCCATAACTCCATCCAATTTCTCATGTCTTGCAAAACTCCACTACTCCGCCATAACATGCTTCAACAATACCTCATGTATTATCCACGCACTTGCATAAACAAACACAACTTGCTTCTCTTTTAGCAATAGATCCTAAAGAAATACGTGGGAATACAGAGGAACAAGAATTTAACAAGACCAGGAGACAGGCCAGAATTAGATGCACTTGGAGAATGTCAGAAAGGATATGTTAAATATTTAATGTCTTCATGATAGACAGTGTGTGCATTCTGACACATGTGCCTCTCTACATATTCTCAACTTCTAAAACACGCAACACAAAATACCCAACACTCATTTTTAAAAAATACTAGCAATCTGCAACATTTGGGCATCTCATGCCCATCAAGACCTTCAGTTCTTGAGAGTAGATGATCTGTAAGTAGAACCAGAAGTGAGAAATGCATAAGGCATCATTCAGTGTTTAGTGACAGGCTTTGGTCCTGGCTGTCCCCCAAGGCTGTACCTAGCATTGCCTACTTGCTTGCCATGCTGAATCCTTTCCCACCAGCCACATCTGCTTCTCATTGTCATCCTGATTTTTTTCATCTCTGCACAGCAATAGTCCTGTCATCTCCTCAAACTTGGAAGTCCTACTGAGATTTGTTGAAAGTTTCCTCTGTTTGTGTCAATAAGCAAAGGAAAGTAGTCTAGAATAAAATCTGCAATGGGATTATCTCAGTTTTCCTCTCTTGTATGCCAGCTTGCAAAAGACAAAGTGTCTTGCTCTTGATCTTCAGTGACTGTCAACCCTGGTTATGCATGCAGACCTCTGCAGGTGTCTTTAATTTATAAGGCTTACCCCTATACTCTACATTCATTGACTCAAAACTCCAGGAATGTGACTCAGGCATAGGTGTCTTCAACAAAGCTCTAATGGTTACTCTAATGCTCAGGCACTCCGTAATCTACAATAGTACCTTCTCCCTCATTAGAGCAGTATTCTCTAATCCCAAGAAATACAGTTTTGGTGCAAACTAATAAGAGGTCACCAGGATTTTGAGACAGTTGGTCTAGGGTGGAAAGGTCAGGATTAGGAATTTTGCACTTGGGCCCTCTTCAGGAGGTGTTCATCTTTTCAAAAAATTTAAAAGCCCTTACACAAAGAGCTAAGACACTAGTCTGTTGCATTCTAGAGGAAGCAAATAGATCCCCTGTCAGTGGAAGCTGGCATCACTTTCCCTCAAATAAACATCAGCAAATATTTGAAGAATAGCCGTGTGAAAAGTCCCACATTTATTTGCTGGAGATACCATAACAAAGTATCAAAAAGTGGATGCCTTTGTCAATATAGGATTTTCATCTGCAAACCTGGAACTCACCAGTTCAAAACTGTGGTGACTTAGGTTCTTTTCCTGTTGCTGTGATAAAATACCCTTAGACAAGGACACATGTACTGTGATTCCCAGACAAGGTGCAGGGCCCACTCTCCTGAATGCTGCAGCTGGTGAGGAACAGGGCTAGCTGTAACACTTTCATGGCCCCAGGGTCAGCTCTCTCGCTTGTCACACAGTTGGGGAGGTGGGGGACAGCATCTCTCCCATGGCCATGTCACCTCTCAGAAGACAAGTGGCAGAGTCATCTCTCCTCTGCTGACATTCTTGTGTCTGGCTCCTTTTGCTACTGCAACCCAGCCCAGCTCTACTGTGCTGCCCTGCTGATATGCTAGTCCTGCTCTCTGAGAACTACAGCTGGTGAGGGTGGGTAAGCTGTCCCTCTACCATGTCCTGGGCCAGCTTCCTGGCTACCTCAGGTGGCCAAGGGTAATGGCAAGAAAGGTCTCTCCCTGCATTCAAGCCACCTCACTGCAGATGAGTTGGCAGGGACAGATCTAATGTGATCAAGCTGGTACAGATTAAGAGATGTGGCATTATTGTGAGTGATGTGTGTGTGTGTTGTGTGTGTGTTCCGTGGGCACTCATGCCATTCTAGTGGCCTCCACCTCCTGGTTGAAGATGAAGATGGAAGCTCTCAGCTACTGCTCTAGCAACCTAACTGCCTGCCTGCCAGCCTGTATGTTGCCTGGTGATCAGGGAAACAGTCTCTGAAATTATAAATTACTAATACACATAGAATGCTTAATTTGTGTTACCAAGTTGACTAGATTAACAACTTCTAGGATGTGAGTGGTGTAAACCTACTCGAATATCTATGAGGATATTTCCAATGAGGATAAACTGGGTAGAAACTATCCACTCTGTGGTTTGGTGGCACAGTTTTATGATCTGACATCCCAGACATATAAGGGCAAAACTAATTTTTAATGTGGGAACTTAGAGATATAAATTTCCATTGTAGAACAGATTTTAACATTTGCCAGTGATTTTGTTGTGTGGGATTTTTTGGATTTTTTCCCTTCTATTCTTGATTTCTTCCTTGGTATTTCATTATCCAGCAATGAGTTGTTTAATCTCCATGAGTTGTGTACCAAATAAACATTTGTTTTTCTGTTGATTTTAAGTGTAATTGTAGTGTGTTACAATAGAATATATGGAGATATTTTATGTTTCATCCAATTTGTTTTGTAGTCTGAGATCTACTCTATTTTAGAGAAGAGTTTCTGGTTTCCTGAGTAGAATGTATATACTTGATACATGGAAAGAGTGTTCGGAGGTATTGTTAGGTCCATTTGGTGTGTGATTTCATTTCATTCTGATATTTCTCTCTTTCTCTTTTGTCCAGATGACCTGTGTTCTGGAGAAAGTAGAATACGTAAAACACTCATTATTTTGTATTAATCTGTAGTAATCATAAAGAAATGAATACAAACAGAACATGGCAGTGTTATATGAGATAGTCCGGATGCAGGTGATAGGGATATGAACAGGAAAATGGGAGAAACAGGGAGTGGTTTAACTTGAGATGGGACAGGTGGAAAATACCAAAGGAGTGGAAGATGTAGGAATAAGTAACAAGTCTTTAATAAAGTCTTTGAAAAAGCCTTAAGGAGTTGTTTTACTTTACATTTAAATAATATTTTATCACACACACATAACACACATAAATTCAGAGAGAGACAGGCAGACAGAGAGAGGGAGACGAAAGAGAAGAGAAAGTGAGAAGAAAGAGAGAGGCGAGAGAGAGAGAGAGAGAGAGAGAGAGAGAGAGAGCATTGCCACTGGGATAATAAGATTCCCCAAAGAGCATAGGATAAATAAAAAAAAAAATCACAACACTAGTATGGGAAACCTCCTTTAATATGTGGTGAGGAGATTGCACAAGTCTCTCAAAGATTTAGACTATTAATGTTTGTGGGTCCAGGGATCTGTGGAGCTGAGGGAAGGAGGCCTGGACAAGACTTGCTTGAGGCATGTACAAACTCTGGATATCTCATCCTCAGATTAGCAGGAATAGGATTGCTCCCCCATGCCTAATAGTCCAAGTGCATGTAACCCCATACCACCACTTTGCCCAATAGAGGAGTTCATAAAACTAAATAGCCAGGGTAAGCTTCCTTTTACCTTACAAGGTCATGTCCAGCACCAACTGGAATTCCTCCTAATGCTAATGAGGCATCTTCAGCACACTGGCCCCAGCCAATGATATACACTCAACCTGACAGCTTTACCCACCCTTCAAAGGTTTCAATAGCCTTTGATCTCCCCTTAAATGAGCTGTCTCACTGAAGCTGCCTCCCTAGAGTCTCTTTTAACACTCTCACTGCAGCCTGTGGTCTCTTTTGCTCTTGGCATCCACCTTGCTTCCCATCTCAAGATCCACTGATTATGATCAGTAGTAGGCTGATCAGGAAACTATGGGTACGTAGTCACAGCTTGAATAGCAGATGTTGCCTTTGGTTGCCTCCCAGGATCTGAAGCTAAGTCCCTACTTGCTGAAGATACTACAGATTTTAACATAAGACTTGAAGAATTCAAGCAATTTCTGACCCAAGAGCCTTCACTCTGAGTAGTTTTCACACTACCATAAGTGAAATGCAAGCTGTAAAGACACGAAAGCAGTCAATCCTATGTAGCTATAAGGCCATTGAACCACAAAATGGCAAGTTCTCTCCAAAGGTGAAAAGTGGTACTTATATCTTGGTGGTCACAACAACTGTCTAATTGGACTCAAGGTCTGCTCTACAGGAGGGAAATGCCAAGGGCAACCTAGCCAACTGTCTGTGAGTAGTCAGGACATGGGACTTTTGAAACATGCTCCTACTGCTCTCTGAAAGCAGCACATATAATAACTGTAATCTGAAAACTTATCCTTCTATTCACAGATAAGTACAGCTCTCCATTTATTAAAGAAGCTTCTTATTGCAGCAGACACAGACACACTGGGAATCCACAACTCATCAAAATGCAGGTAACCACTGACTGTAGGATGCCCAGCCCCATTTGATACATCTACAACACAACCACTATACTTCAGGCTGTGGGGCCTTCTCAGAAGTGGGGGCAGAAACGTTGTAAGAGCCTTAGGACTAGCAAGTTTGCTATAAGGTTGTGCCTTCTGGATATCACAAGGAAGCCACATCCATGAAATCTCAACAATATGGCTGCGAAATAAGACCTGAACAATGACAATATCTGTTGACATGCCAACATGGATGGAGTAGTCTCACATGGCTCCAGCTCCAAATAAAGAGCTGTAGGCAATTAACAGCAGCTCAAGAGAGGTAGAATTAGTCTTCCCCAGGAGGAAACCTCTTACTGGTTATCTAATACCAAGTAGTCATTTCTAATAGAATAACAAAACATCAACAAATAAGCAACAATAAATGGAAGTATCAGGCTACATTTATATATTCATTCTAATGTGTATAAGAAGAGTAATTATTAAA
This sequence comes from Mastomys natalensis, assembly GCA_021653895.1. Taxonomy (NCBI): domain Eukaryota; kingdom Metazoa; phylum Chordata; class Mammalia; order Rodentia; family Muridae; genus Mastomys; species Mastomys natalensis. Next base: position 16,443 of record JAJTUV010004284.1, read on the forward strand.
AAGAAACTGTGTAGTGATAGTGAGTAGGAAGCATAGGTGTAGTTGAAATGAGGAGAAGAGAATGCTACAGATATATTTTAATTAAAAAACAATTGATAAGAAGACTGTGAAAAAGATAGAAAGTTACTGTGTGCTGGAATTTCATTTACCCCTTCTCCTAATTGGCTAAGAAATGGCAAGCAGCTTTACATGTCTGTCATTGCATCTTCCACACCATGATAACCCAGTAGTAAACCAAAATAAAACTTGCACTAATTTTGCCAGGAATCTGGTTAAAACAAGAAATATGCACTAGGCCATATGGCTGACTTGTGGGACCCATCTCATTGTCATCCACCATTGTCATGTCTTATTACTATCCAGTGGTGCTAGCAGTACTCTAGTAAGAAGATTTTATTGATGGCCTTCATTTAGGTTAGGACATACCAGGATGTAGGTAATCAGTCAACCTATGTGAGAGGTCCCACTGGATGGTATTGTAAGGACCTTGCTTCTAAGCTTGTGTCTTGATTCATTGGGCAATGAAGAGGAGAGAGGATGGAAAGTGGGGCAGAGTAATTATATATTCGTTTATCTGGGAAGGATAGACCTGGTTTGTAGTGTGAGGAATAACACGATTGCTTCAGTGGTGGAGTTCTTTTTCCTTGAGGCAACATCTAAATGATAATATTTTAAAAACCTGCCTCGAGAAAGCTTGTATTTTTGAAAACTGTTAAAAATAATTCACTGAGTTCTTCATATCCAGTATCAAATATCAGAATAGCACACAGGTTTTATGACTAATGAGATGATAATTTAGCTGTTTAGTGAGTTAATAAAAAGAAGTTACAAATGCTAAGGTAAGATAAAATACAATATTGATCATCAGACATAAGTTTGGCCCATATGTGTATCTTCATTAAATGTTGGCATTTCATTGCAATTATGTAATGGGATCATTCTTTGAATGTTGTGATGGGTTCCCTTGGTCTTAAACCACAGGATCTCCAGGCTCTGAGAGAACTTTTCCAGGAAAGGAGCAGCTGAGGTTGGCCTAATGGAATCTCCATAATCAAGGGTTTAGAAGAGCTAGGGTGCTGAAGCAGGAATGGGTTGGTGGGTGAGGCAGCACCAAAATAGAGGCAGAGGGAGGTGGAGGGAAAGGGTGTTATGGAGGAGAATCTGGGAAGGGGGGTAACATTTGAAATGTAAAGAAATAAAACAAACAAGAAAATAAAGAACTAAAGAACATCAGACAAATCAGAAATGTAGGCAACCCTGGAGATGGACAACCTACCAAAGAGATCAGGAGCTAAAGATGCAAGAATCACCAACGGAGTATAAGAGATAGAAAAGAGAATCTCAGGCATAGGAGATACCATAGATGATACTGACAAGTGTGACAAAGAAAATACAGTGTAAAAACCCTGTACCCCAAAACATCCAGCAAATTCAGGACACGATGAAAAGAACAAAAACAATAGAATAATAGAAATAGAAGAGGGTGAATGTGGGGCGGTGGGCTGTGGGAAGCAGCTGGGTGCCTGGTTGAGCAAGCCTTGAACCCCGGACCTTTACCAGGATGCAGGTGTTCGGCGCTGCCCCCAGGCCCTGGTTCTTTTCATTCAGCTTCGGCCCTCCCAGCCTCTCTCAAAGAGTAGGTCTATCTATGACTTCAGTCAGGAGGAACAGTGCCTCAGGCCCTCCCACTGTAGATGAGGTATCTCTAAGCTCTCCGACCAAGCCAATAGGCATTATCTGCTGTCAGACCCTAACCACCTGAAACTGTATATAAAGGCTCTATTTGGGAGAAGTAAAAAGGGTGTGTGTTCGAGAATCATCTTGGTGTCTGGGAGTTTTTGTCTCAAGAGCTGTAACACTTGGGAGAGATCCCCTCTCCCGGAACCTTCCTGGGGCACCAAGCTGTTCCTTGCCTGCTAGCCAGCTTCTATCGGCCCAGCCCGGGCTGGCTCAGCGTGGGGAGACAGGTGCAGCAACTGGGAGTGACCGAGCTGTGACAGAGGAGACTCGAGCAGAGGCAGCAGCGGAGGCAGGCAATCTCTCCTTCCTGCTTGCACTCGCACCTTTTGGCCCAGACCTCTCACACCAGGCTGGGCTGAAGACCAACAGACAGCAGAGACGTGGGTAGAGGACCCTCCCTGCTCTCACTCTGTCCTCAGCCGGGAGATCATCGTGGGACACCCTCCAGAACCGTTCTCCCACAGGTGAACAATACTAATTTGAATGTCAAAAAACCATATTCAACAAAATCATAGACTTATGAGCTTCTGCTCAAAGACCATGCTTGTGCTGTGCAAGGCTTTACCCCACCTTTCTTCACTGCCGGCCTTGCTTGTTTCCTTTCATCTTAAATGTCTCTCTTACTGTGTTCCTATCCTTGAGTCTGTTAGTCCACAGCTGCCCCAATTACCTCCCTTTTCTTTCCCTACCCTTTCTAGCTTACTAGAAGACCATGGTGACTACTCCTCTGCCCTTTCCACAGTTCTTCCTCAGTGCACAGCATCAGTCGGCTTTCCATCAAGGTAAGGGAAGAGAAGATGGAGAAACAGATTTGTCTCCATTTCCTCTTCACTTTAACAAAAGTCTGTCCTGTGATTAACCACAGCTCTGAGTCATGCTTTCATTTCCCTATATGTTTCTAGATACATACAAACCAACAATCATCATTGGCTCCTATCTCTAAATGATGCAGAGGGATTTGCATCAGTATTCTGAACATAAACCCACATTTCAAACGGCTTTCAAAGCAGTATAATGGGGCTGATAGAACGTTCAAACTTGGAGTAAAATTAAACATAACTTCCTTGCTGCCTGCTTTCTGTTTTCTTGCACTTTGATTACAGATATTTGTCTTCCAAGTACAATGTCCTTTGCAGGACTCTAAGTAACCATGTTAAAATTATGGGTTTTAACATAACACTGAATGTAACACAGTGTTCTTTTACTATTGTTCTCTCATATATTATTTTATCTGACCACAGTTGTCCCTCCTTCCTCTCCTCCCAGTCCCTCTCCTTATCTCTGCCCCCACCCCATCTACTCCTCCTTCACTTCCCTTCAGAAAATGGCAAGTCTCTCACGGTTATCAAACAAATATAGCATTGGAAATTTTCTGAGTTACTGATCCTCCAGCAGTCTGGAATCCTGGAGAGGCATCTCACTCCAGCATCAGCTGCTGGTTCATCAGCAATAATGGAGACCTCCTGTTCTATTTGTCTCCTCTTCTCCTCTTCCCATCTTCCTTCTCCTCCTCTTCTTCCTCTGACATTTCTCTCTAAATGTCGCTATCTTTATATTTCTATATTACTCACTTCCTCTCTTCTACTTGTTGTCCTACCTTTGACCACCCCCACAGTCCAGTAACTCAAACTCCACCTCCTCTATTCCCCCAGTATTGGATGCCACCAGTTTCATTTACCTAATAGTTTTAAATTGGGGAGCAAGGTTCACACAAAAAAGGCTGGTATATATGAGGATCCTCTCATCTTGGAGCAACGAGGTCTTGGGGCACAGAATTTAGATTTTGAGCTGCACCTGACCAACCCCTAAAATATGCATTATTAGCACTTAGGTATTTTTGTCTTTAAAAATAAAACATGAAATGGGAAGCTGAGGTGCTAGGAGAACTCAGAAAAGCTGCTGAGAAGAGGCTGTGTTGTTGTGTGTAAGAAATCCTCTCTTAGGAATGTGAAGGCCCTGAGCAAGCAGAAATGCATGGAAATGAACAGATGCTGCCCAAAGTAGAATGAAGCCCAAACATAACTATTGCCAGGACATCATTAGCATGTGAGAGAAAGCAGATTTTGATCAGACTCCTTAGTGCCTGCCTGTTCTGGATCAGTGGTACAGCATGATGTGTTGGGCTCAAATCTCCAGAAAGAAGAACAGAAAGAAAGGAAAAGGGGGAAAGAATGAGGGGGAGAGATGAAAGAAGGGAGGAAAATGGGGAGGAAGTGAGTTTTACAGAAGTTTGGTTTTCCAATTACGCATCAAGATTTAACTACCTTCTTGTGTAAAACAAAATCAATTGTGAGTCAGGAATGGCTGTGTTGAGCTTAGCAGGTACCGAATACTATTTTAAAATTTTAATTCTTCAAGTCGGGTAATGCTTAACTCAGAATGAACAAGAAGGATAAATAGTGGGGTCCATATGAATGAGGGGGTAGAATGAAAAAGGAGATGTGCGAGACAGTTAGCCTCTCTTTATCTGGTCCCTCCCTCATCATCAGTCTCAGTAGTGTCTTCTCTACTTCTTCTTTCATACCACATTACTCCATTCACTTCTAACATGGCAGTCCACATTCATAGGGGTCCAGAAATTATCCTTCAAAGGCACATGGATTCATCAAGTTGGGAAGCCCTTGACCTAGAACACACTTAAAAACAATACTCGGTTGGAGACCCAGCTCAGAGGTGAATTGCAGATGTTTCCTACCACCTTGGGAGTTACAGTTTCTGGAGTCTGAGTTGAATCTGCAGAACTCTGGGTGAGAGGAGAGAAGTCTCTGGAGTCGGAGCTACAGGTTCATTTTGAGATCTGCTCAACCCTTGCTTCTTGTGACTGACACACGGAGGTATCATCTGACCTCCTGTGTGAACAGTAGCATTCATCCACATACCTACAATCAAGAAATAAATGTGATAAAAGTATTTGAGTGCAGTTTGGGTGTACAGACTTATTTGTAGGACCTAATTTATTTAACCTTCTGGTGTATCAACTTTATTTCCAAGATTCTGGCCAGCAAAGGGGAAACTGAAGGACAAATTGGTGCTGGGACCTGGACCCTTGTGATTGTGAGCCTTAGCCCACTAAGTAGAAGTTTCTCTAACCCTCCTTTTGATGATTTTCTAATTCCTTAGCTGAAATAGTCTATTTTACCACAAGGTGTCAGCCCAGGGTAACTTAACTTCAAAGGCCTTTTACACTATCTGATGGAAGTCATTGAATCCAAAAATTATATATGAAGCATTAAAAGATGCAGAACAGTGGAGTGCAGAAATCCCTTTAATCCCAGCACTCAGGAGGCAGAAGCAGGCTGATGTCAGAAAGAGTGGAAGTTTGTGAACCAGGGTCCATTAAAAATAATACTCAGGGTAGAGACCAGCTCCACCTTGTGAGTTATAGTGTCTGGAGTCTGAGCTGATTCTGCAGAACTCTGTGGAAGGGTCCCTAGAGTCGGAGCTACTGGTTTATCTTGACTTCCTCTCAATCCTTGCTTCTTGGGACCACACACCGTGTTATGATCTGACCTCCACGGGTGTATCATAATATTCATTCACATACCTACAAACTGATGAGACACTGTCTCAAAAAAATAAAATGAAACGAAATGAAATAATTTAAGAAAAAGCACCTTTCAGCGTTTGGCACACTGGAAAAAAAGGATAATCATGGAAAATGTTAAAGGGAGTTTATTTGTCTTTACATTTCCTAAACCAACTTGTCTGGGAAGGCTGTGCGAGAAATTCCTGAGATGCTGTTATTGAGATCTCAGTCAGTAATTCCTGATCAGCCTCCATTTCAGTGGAGTAGATTCCAGTCTGATACTTTTCTTTCCTGAATTTTTCAGAATTTTTATTTCTATTTTATTTATTTATTATTTACTTATTTATTTATTTATTTATTTATTTATTTTGGCTCATAATGCTTTGCTCCGGGAAGCTGTACTTAACAGATGAGACTGGAAGGTGAGTTGGGAAGGAGTAAATCTGGTGTAAAAGTCGCTCACAAACTCAGATTCATTCTTTGACTGTGCTAACACCTAGTTCATGGGAAACTGCTATGTTGGAAGAGTACTAAACCATGGAGGGCATATTAGCTACAGAGCAGTTGGTCTCCAAGGGTGATCTAGGATCAGTACAGTATCACCCGGCAACCGATGAAATGCACAACTGCAGATTTCTTCCAGACCTGATTGCATAATGGAACACGTCCCAGGAGTCAGTTGGTTTCCAGTGTGCCCTCCAGGTAATTCCTGGTCCCCTGGCTTTGACAATGATCAACACTGGCGACGCCACACCCGCCGCCACCGCAGAGACCCTGGGTGTGAGCAGCAACGTTTCGTCGGCAGGGGGCGCTGAGCGTGTGGCGGCCGAGGGGCGGGGTCTGCAGAGCGGCTGTGCTCTGCAGCCAGAATCAAGCTCTGCATGGAACGGGTGCCTCTCCATCGGATCCCAAGGAGAGGGGGATGAGTCTCAGGTCTCCTCCGCAGGGCTCTTGCTCCCGCCTCAGCAGGCCTTGGGAATCTGCTGAGAGTGAGGAGCAGGGGTGAGGAGGGTCTCAGGAGCCAGAAAAGGGGCAGTGGTGCTCTGGGCAGCCCAGCTCTGAGCGCCCCTTCAGCCCCTCCTGGCCCGCGGCAAGCCACCCAGGGAGCAGGGCCCTGGTCCTGGAGCTAGAGCTTAGGTCAACTTTGCAGTCAGACTTGGTTCCATTAAGTTTGCAAGCTAGGCAGTTTGCACAAGTTTGCCTCCCTGAATGAGTGACTGGTACCTCTTCGTGATGTTTCTTGGGCTGGTTTCTAAGTTAGTGGATTTTTTTTTTTCATTTTAAGTTCTTGGAACACCCATCCTACTCTGTCGGGATCTGGATAGGATTCTGGTTTTCTCTAAAATAGTCAAAGCTTTTAAATAAGGCACTCTGGTGAAAGCAACAAACAGGTATTGTAGTCCTGGAATTTAAGTCCACTTCACATTTGGTTATCCTGTTCTATTGGGGTGGGGGATGCTTCCACATCTCAATATTAAATCAAGGGAATGTATTTTAATGTTAAGCACTTGGGGAAGTAATGCTTTAAGAAACAGCACTGTGTAGAACACCTTTCCCTCTTTCAATAATTAACTGTGGCAAAGCAAAAATACATTTGAAAGACTCATGGGACATGCCCTGCTAACACCAGTGTATTCCAGTCATTGGGTTTCTTGGATTCTAAACTCCTGACCACAAACATGAGTCTCTTGGGCTGTGTCAGTATTTAGTAGGAACAGAAAGCCAGCCATCCTAATCCAGCGAAACAGAAATCACTGTTTAACGGGAAGTAGGCTGGTGAGTGTTGGTTCAAATCCTGGAGTTCTTGACCTTCTGCACTATGCTGTTTCCTGCTGGGTTTGCTGTGCAGCCTGATGAAACCTTCTCTCCTGTAGAAGTTCAATTATAGTTTAGCTAATGTCTGGTGGAAGAGGGCATGTTTTATTTAACTGGTACTTTGTTTTCTCGGTTTGGGGCACACAGTCAACAATCGCCCTTACTGACATGGGTTCTTTTCCTTAGTGATGCCCCTCAGCGTGGTACCATGCAGACAAATGGCTGGGCATCTCTTCTGGGCCACTCTGGCCTTCCACCAGAATCTCTATGCAGTGGCTGTCTGTCAGCAAGCACCAACAACTCGCTGCAGGTCACCATCTGTCTATAAAGTGTCATCCTTTAAGATGCATGGCATTACCACACAGTTCTTGCTGGATTGTTTGCCTGTCCTGAACCAAAGGTTTTTGAGAACAGACATATCATTGACTTTGTATTTGCTGTGTCTCCCGTCATTGTTCAGTGTGGTTAATGAATTAACAGTGAACAGCAATAGGATTATACATTGCTGTCTGCCTCTTGAACCACCAGACTTAAATACACTCTAAACTTAGAATAAACTGTTCCTTATACTTTATTACAATGCATACTACTCTATTCCTAGGTACCTCATACCAACCGACTCACTTTATAATATGATTAAAGTCAGCAAATGGCATGGAATAAGTATCTTGAAGACAGACTGTAAGCCCCTCACAGACTGGCTTGATCCTTGTTCTCTTTTTGCTCTTTAATGTCTATGTAGTAATCAGCCTTCTAAGAACTTGTTGAATGGCATAGATTTTACCCAGAATTCTTTCAAATGGCAATGGTCAACACACAAGTCAAACTGAAACAAACAATCAGACAAACAAATACTAAGAGGAAGGAATTACTATGTACTGAGTGAGAAGTGACCTGGCCTTGGGTGCTAAACTGTGCCAGCGGATTTGTCACTGTCCTCTATTTCTTGTTTGGCATTTCTGTGTTTGCTTTCTGTTTCACGTGAAGACCTCTTCTGACTTACACTGTGTGGCATCCTAACTTAGTAAACATGTTAAGGTATCTCTTCACTCTCTTCCACTGGAGATATATCAGAAGAGGACTGTAACTTGCCAACTAGATTTGGCTGCCATCCCTAAGCAACTCAGTGTGATCAAAGAATTAACTCTGCATGACAAAGGCTGTGTCATCTGTCTGTTTGTATAACAGAGGATGGCTGTTACATGGCCAATCAAAACAGCTTTGTATATCCCACATTCCAAAACAACACTTAGAACCAAAAATAGTTTGTGTGGTAGGGCTTTTTTACAATACACATATGTAACATTAAAATATAATAATTTATATAAGCACAGTAATATATCTTGCAGATAAGATAAAAGTTTAAACAGGAAGCTCATTCAGGCTTAGTTTATGGTTCATATACATATGTTTAGCCTGAGGAATGATTTAATATAAATATATGACTTACTGTCAGATGTGGTGGTGCACGCTTTTAATCTCAGTAGTCCGGAGGCAGAGACAAGTGGATCTCTGAGTTTGAGGTCTGCTATACATAGAAACTTCCAAGTCAGCAAGGACCATATCCTGAGACCCTACTATAGAAATTATAATTAGAATATATTTACTATGCCTGAAATTTCCATGCAAACCTTCATGTAAGGTCCACTTGGGTTTCCATGAAGAGACCTCAGATTTGCACTTTGGAGCATTTCAACACTGTGAGTTTTCACATGAGGGATGCTCAACCTATAGTCTCCTCCTGAATGTTCCAAGATAGGTAACTCTGGAATTCCCAGAGCACCTTAGTAAGAAAAACATAATACTGCTGTTAGGGAAAGGCTGACCTTCGAAACTTGGAAAAATTTTAAGTAGAATAATGTACTCCTAATTTTCGACTTAATAAGGCATCGCAGGTGGTCCAGAATCCCAAAGTATTTGGAATATTTTCCAGCAACATACAAATACAACTGTTGGGTATTTAACTTGTTTTTCTTTCATTGGACAAGGTACAAATTGGAGGTATAACCTTCTAGAAGTGAATTAAAGCTCATTAAAAATGATGGAGACTATGCAATCCTGTCTGTCATGCAGAAGATGTGCAAAGCCAAGCCTGGATCAGGCTCTATGAAGCTCTTAAGGAATAATTTTCTTTGTTTGGAGGAATTTTTAACAAGCTCCTCTCCACAGGGTTGACTGAGAAAGTGGGCTTGTCAGTGAGTGAACACAATCAATACCCCATGGAAATGATGAGCAGCCACTTTTACCAACAAGGATTGTCCAAGATACTTGGCAATGCAGCTTTTAGCCCTTGAAGCAACTATTGAATTCTTGTCATAATTGTATCTCTTCTCTTTGCTACCTTCAGGAATGTTTCAACATACAAACCAGTTAAGTTTTGTTTCTTATTCCATCATTACCCTGGAGCCTAGGAACCATTATCTTCCTGAAGTTCTTTATCAGCTACCTCAGCCTTGATGATAGCACCATTACCCAAAACTGAAAAATGCATTCCTAATTCCATTTACTTTAAGGCGACCAGGGTTTTGTCTAACTGAGAACCTGGAGTAAAATCTTCCTGAGGAAAAGAGGAACAGCTAATCCTTATGTTTTATATTGATATAAAGGTCATTCATTGAACAAATAATTGACAATGGTGAACTGGTTGAAGGCTATCTAAATGTGTAGCTTCTTCACTATTTGAATCTTATTTGTGTTTTTCTGCTCTAGTTCTCACGTGAATAAATACTTTATAATGTTCCATCAAACAAAAGTATTGTAGCTGGACAATGGTGGTGCACACCTTTAATCCCAGAACTGAGAGACAGGAACAGGCAGATCTCTGAGTTTAATGCCAGCCTGGTCTATAGAGCAAGGTCCAGGACAGCCAAGGATACATAGAAAAGAGAAGCCCTGTCTGAAAAACAAACCAACAGCAAACAATAGTATCATAAATGGAACAAAGTTTAATTTTCTTTTTTAGGTGGCTGAAGCCAGACTATAGCATTCATGGAGACCAGTAAAGATATTAGAAACCCAGAAGAACTTTGGTAAGTGAAGCCTCAGAGGAAACTGGAAGATGATTACTCAGTAAAATAATGCCTATAATAGCTAGTAATTAAAATCTATATACTTCAAGTGTATTCTGAATCTCCTAGTGTTGGGAAGGGCACTCCATTCTACTCTGCTGATCTGTGCTTGGATGCCTGTAGCTGAAGCTGTATGGTACAATTGAGGTGACTTGACCAGTTCTCAGGATCAGCTATATAACCTCCATGGATCCCTGAAAACCTGGTCTTGCATTTCTGTGAATGAACTGGACCAGGCCATCTCCAGAGCCTTTGCATCCTTTGGAACACCTGTGCTCCTAAGTTTAGAAGCAAAAGTCATGATGGCCTGTATAATAGTAGTTTTGTAAGCATTTTTATAGGCATATGGTAAATTACCAGAGAGTCCACCAAATCAACAGTGAGCACTGATTAAACCAAAAAAACTGTCTTTGTGCAAAGCTTAAGTTTCTCATTTTGGTCAGTAGCAATGTTTCTTGATACATCATTTAAAAGTGGCAGAACAAACACTTACCTTTTAAAAATTAAGTCAATTCCACAAGTCCAATCAAATCCCCATAAAACAAATTATTTTCATTTTAATTTAGCTCTCTTACTTCTGATCATAACATTTAGCTACAAAAGTCTCTCCTTCACTCAGGCTGTATTAACTGCAGGAATTATAAGTTCATCACAATTCACACCAAAATTCAAATCATAAATTGAAATAGAAGTTTACAACAGAAAATGATTACATGCATATCCATTAGGAGTAATTATCTGACTAAACATCCATCACCCTTCTAGCTCCACAGGTTCATCGAAGGTTTAAAACTGTAACTTAAGAAATTAGTGAAGTTTTGTGTAGATAAACCCAGGCAAATATTTTCTCTTCTGTCCTAGCACCTATAATAAATCTTGAGTTCCCTTTTAGTGACCCTTCCTTAATTGTTTTACAACCACATTGGAATGTGCTCTGAGGTGGAGAAAGTCTGGTTTCTACCTCAAGGCAGTTAATTGATGACACTTGGGAGACTGGCAGAGTTCTCATAGCAGTATTGATTGTCAGAAAGGGACTTAATACCAATTCCACTATAAAAGAGCTAAATAATCATTGATATAATTTTAGGAATTCTTATAGGATCATCATTAAGACTTAAGACTTCATCTATTTTTCTATATAGCATCACTATGAGACAGGACATCTTCATGGGTCTTCAGAGATCTGCTCCAAAGGGGTGTGCTATTGCTTAGTGATTGTTACATAAGTTTAATAATAATAGTAATAATAGGAAAAGCATATTAATAGCAGTGATTTTTCCTAACATATATCCACACAGCCTTGCTGAGTGTAGAACACTCATCACAGATTATAATGCGAGGCAAGCATTTCAGGTTGATCACCTGCTAATTAGTAGCTTTTCCCATTATGGCTCCCAACAAATGATTTGTGTCAGGAGACAAGAGAGGTCATCCTTAGACACTGGCGACTGTGGAGTACTGTGGGGATTAGTTCTGTGTGCAATGAGGAGGAGAGCCGGAACATCAGACAACAGTGGAAGCTTCCCTCCAGCACACTTGGAGCTATGAAAAGGAAGACTTAAATAAGCAAGTGGTTCAGAAAGGAACAGGATAGGAAACACTCTGTGGTCTTCATTTGAGTCTTTGAAATTTTTACTTATGCTTATCTATCACCTGTGGAAACAACTAATTATTAAACAAACTTTTCTTTTGAATTGCTGACTAGCACAAAACATGGTGGACAGAGAAATATTAACATGTTTGGAAGCAGATTGTGTCTGCAGTAATTCACAAGTTAGTTAAACAGCTTTTTCTAAACTTTCTGATCATTAATTCATCTGTTTTAGAAATATAAAATGAAAGACCAAGACTATACAGTGAAATTCATACTTTTGTTTATTGAAATCGCACTGTTGTTCCTGAAATTCTCATTAAAATCACAACCACATAATGGATTTCATATTTTTCTAGGATTAACTAATATTCCAAATTCATTGCACTTTAATTAATAAATTCACTGCTACTTCTCAGCATAATTGCCACCTTTGATAGCTGTCATAGTGACCCTATATGGCTGAAGGAGGTAGCCCAGGAAAACTATCAATTTGGACAGGACTTACATGAGTTTTCCACTCTTACACCTGAGAGTTTAGGTCACATTGTACCATAGAGAGAGCATAACCAGCTCAAGAAGGCAGAAGCCAAAGATGACAGATCCTATCTTATCCCACTCCCCCTGCCTCTATGAAGGTGCTCCATGAACCATCCACCCCTCCCGTCTTCCCGCCCACCCTGGTGTTCCCCTACACTGGGCACTGAACACCCTACCTGAGTTACATTCCAGGCCTGTAACTTCATTCATCTGCTACTACAGCTACAAGGCAAGGAACAAGATGAGACTCAGTAGTCAGTTTGGCTGCTACAAGATTGGTCCTTGAGAAAGGCTGACAGAATGTTTTCAAGACTAGGGATGTCTATCTGAAAGAGAAAAGAAAAGGCCTCAGTCCACACTGCATACTCTGGAAAGTTTAGTAGATGAAAGGCTGGTGTCAAGCTGTTATTCACCTATGCAAATGGCAGGAGTAGAAGCCAGGTTAATCTGCCTGATTGGTATTATTTATCAAAGGAGTCAAGCACTGTACTGAGCACCTACAAGTGAGCAATACCCAGGCTCCTTCCACAGAATGGACAGATGGTCAAGAAGACCCATATCACAGGATGGTGATTGGTTTCCTGTGTGTTTATAGGTGTCCCCTGTGTCTCACCATGAGCTTAGAAAGAGTTGACTAACAACAGTGAGTAACAGAACCCCCTCCCTCAATTCTTCTCAGGCTGCTGCTTAAAAGTCCTGGCTTAACAGCACCAGTTTGCAGAGGCAGGGGATTGTTTCCTTCACACATTAAGTTTCTGACTCATGGTTAGTCTCAGAAATGAGATCTGTTCTAGGGGAACTTCACAAGAATGAAGCATTCACTGGAAGAAATACTTCCTCAGTACCCAGTGAAATCTACTGTGGTTAAAGATCAACATCAACCATCGCTCTCCCTTCCTAGCTGTGCACAGACATGCCCTCGACTAGAGGCATGTGACCTCTGCTTCAGGCTCCAACCAGGCAGGATAGTCTGAAGCTTCATCCCAACACTGGTCAGCTGACTTTAAATGGTGATTCTTTCCTCCACCTTTGCCTCCAAGAGGAACTTCTCAATTCAACATTTCATCATTAGGCATTCCATGCCTAATCTGTGTTGTTATCCTAGATGAGAGGTGACACATCTCCTCCAAACCTGACAATATGTTATTCTAGAGCATACTCTTGAACCCACAAGAGTACTGCATGGGTGCCTGGTAACCTAAGAAAACTAGCAGCATGCCACCTTCATGCACCTGTACCTAAAGGTCTCCAGTAACTTCTATCTTTGGTTTGGGGTAATCTCTTTCAATAAAAAGCCACAAAAGTCTGGAAGCACAAACATCAAATGTAGGGACTGGAGAGAAAGCTCTTCCATTAAGAGCATTTGTCTAACCACAAGAGGACCCAGAGGGCAGTTAAGAATCCCATCACTCTGGCTCTAGGTGGAAAGCCATGCCCTCTTCTGGCCTCGGGAGGAATTGCATGCATGTGGTGCACAGACATTCAGCAGGGAAAGAAACATAGAAAAAACCAAAAACCAAAAAAACCCACCTAACAAACAACAAAACAAAACAAAACAAACAAAAAAAAACTAAACACAGACATTCAGCAGGGAAAGAAACATATAAAAACAAAACAAAACAAAACAAAAACAAAAAACAACAAACATCAAAACCAAGCAACACCTTATAAGCTCCAATTGTGTAAGCACATTAATATTACCTAAAAGAAAACAAAGGTCTCAACATGTCTGGGAATTCTCAACATGGGAATTTGAGAACTCTTTATCTGGGAAGTCATTATTTAAACTTTACAGCAATCACCAGGCTGTATTTCAAGGAAATGATGGGCAGATAGCTCTGGATTTCCTGGTTTCCTGAATACACCCAGAGTGAATACTCATATCCTAAGAGGCTTTAGAGCAATATAGTTGTGACTCTCATTAATTTGGTCTGCATGTCTATTTCAGGAACATGTGAATGTGTGCACCATATTTTAGGGGTATCTAAATATATGACCTAAAGGATACAGTATGGATACTTCTTTCATCATTAAGTGGGTATCCACAGAGTACACAATGACATCCACACCTCCTAAAAAGTACTGTTCAGAACTGGCTAGGAGGGAATTCACAATGTAGCCCACGGTGCCTGTAGCTCATAGAGATCCATCTCTGTCTATGAATTTGGGGGCTACAGCAGTGTGACAACAAACCTGACGACAAGAGCTGTCAAAGACTTTACATTTGATGTTTTAATTCACAAAAACGCAGCCATTTCTCTTAATAGGGGCTTAAAGGAATCTCTACTCAGCTAGATCAGTATAGACAGGGTATAAAGCCACAGCAAAATGCCAAAATCATGAACAGAACAAAAGAAAGAAAAATAAATATCAAAACCTCAAGTCAATGGAACAAAAAGCCTAAACACCAAACCAAAATAACCCAAACCAAAACCAACCAACCAAACAAGTTGAGCAGTAATCTCTTGCTGCAGTTTAGCAGCACTGAACTAAACCATGTGGCTAGCCTTGAAAACAGAGTAGAAAGGCAGTATCGGATGGAACAGGCTATAGATACAATGGTTGCTGTGCCTAATAGGGGCCTTTTAGGTGAAGCCTTCCCAAGGCTAAGGATGAAACATATTATAGGCTTTACAAAAAGACTTTGAACTTTATTTAACTCAACTCCTTTAAAGATTATCACATGGCAGATCAAAACTGGATTAATTATTACTCTTCAACTTTTTCTCCTGAATGCAGAGCAACTATGGATGTGCCTCTGCCTTCTCTGAAGCCCTGCCTGGTGCAAGCTCAGCAAGAGGGGAATCCCGAACACTTCTGTGTAGAAACACACTTGCCCTGCCCATCTGGACCCTCATGGTACCTCTGCTCAAGTGTTTCTATTCCTAACAAGATGAAAATCTTCTTGATGAACACCAATAATTTTGTAACATAATATATAATATACACAATATACCATAGGATCTAATTTCTAGCATCCTGAGTGTTCTTGATACTTTGTCCTGGATACCCATAGCTCCCCTCCTGCTTTTTCTGACACATACTGCACACAGCTGCACTGACCTGGATATGATATTGCTTCCTTGGCTGTGAAATGGTTGTTGAGCCAAATACACTTAAAGCTTTGTTCATTCCCCTGTAGGCACTTTTTGCATTAATTTCAAGTAGTGAAGTTTCTTAGGTTCTCAGCTTGAAGTATGATAGCAGCTCTTACAGTCTCCACACAGATATGTCTAATAATGACCTGATCCAGACCTATAACATTGAGAAATGAATGAAGGCAGTTAAACAGTTACAGCAGTAGAATTCTCTGAAATGCTATTTTACAGAAAGATTTACAATTACACTTTTCAGATGATCCCTCTGAAACTCTAATATGTCATCATTTATCAAAGGCGTTTTAAGAGAGGAGAAGGAACCCTAAGTTCTGTCTGTGACATTGGGTTTAACTTAATTGTGGATGATGAACTTCTTATCCTGGACACATCCTTCACGCCACACACAATGGACAGCATGTATCTGGAAGAGTCCACAGAAACAAATGCTCCATAAGTTTAGGAGCATCCATCTTGAAAGATAGCATAACCTCCTCTCTTATACATTCTGTTAGCACACCACATCACCCCCAACTCATATCATTTGCAGACATCCTTGTGGTTCAGATTAATCACATAATATCTATCATTATTCTCTCCAGTGGGATTCATGGCTACATGGTAAATCATTAGTAGTATCCTTAGGTTCTTTTTTTCCACTAAGATCCAGTAAGTATTGATTATTCTGAGAAGTTGAATTTGTCTTTCACATTGATATTTTGGCCACCTGAGGCTCATGTACAAGGCTCATCAGCTGCAAGTACAACACTGGTTGAAAGCTCAGGTCATGCTCCCTGAAGTCATGTTTTGTGTTGTTGTCCAGTTGTACTGTCACAACATTCACAAGTGAATCCCATATATAATTCCTTCCCTCTTAGCTGGATCTCATCAGAATTTCTGGGTCTGGAGGCAACATCTTTGCCCTGAATGTAGTTCATCATGCTGCCCCTGGATACTTTTGGAATGGTGCCTTTTGTGCACATGCCTTTAAGCCGATTTCTCATTTTCTAACAATTCTCAACATAGTTCTTGAGTGTCAGCGAGTTACCTGAAATTTCCCAGACAAACAATTGTTACTTCCTACAGGGTTTAACAGTGTATGGTAATGCATAGAATTCCTAAGTATTGACCTAAGTGATGCTTTTTGCTAATTTATTGCTCTTTTCTGGCATAATATATAAACCACTTGATAGCTGCTCTGTTAAGAAGAATTAAGTCTACAGGAGGCTATTGCTGTCATATGTTGACCACTGTGGCATTCTTTTAGCCAATTCTTTCATGCCTGTGTGCTAATTCAAGATCCAACAAATCCATGGGGATTATCTTCTGTCCAAAGAGGTCAAATGTGACTCAGAAGTCCTCTCTACATCCTTTCCTAGACCATTAGATGCCAATGACTCTAGCTTTTGCATCTAAGTGATAGGTAAATACAAACAGGCTAATGTTGGCTGTCAATGACAGACCTGCTAACTGGGGTAGCTTCAGATACCAATAGGGTCTTCTGCCAAAGGAAGCCAGCGATTAAACAAGTTACTCAACAGACTTTTTTCCTGAGACAACAACATCTAATTTACTGGGAATAACACTCTGTGGCCAGTACAAAAGCTATGAACTTTTTTATGTCCTTGAGGCCAGTGGAAAAAAGGAAATAGAGAAAATTCACATGTACACACAATACACACACACACACTGAATGAATGAATGAGGCATAGGGCAGAATCCAATAAGTTTATACATACAAATATATATGCATGGATACACACACACACATACATGTATACAGACCTACAGATAGATATATCCATATTCACACACTGAATGGTTACAGCAAAGCTCTAACAAGCAGGCTCCAAGTATTCCACACATATGTACATACAAAGTAAACACAATTGTCTGATAATAGGAACAATGCTCCAACCCCCTCTCACACACCGTTTACATGTACACACATAGTCGATGGGTGGAAGACAAAATTCTCCAGGCACACCACACCATGCATAATTCTTTCATCCATCGTTTGTACATCCTGGCAAATTCTTTCAAGCAATGTACAATTACAATGTGATTATGTTTCAGTTTTTTCCAGTAAATGATTATGAAAAAACAATGTGTTAACACATTGTAAACATTAAGAGAATTAACATTATGTTTTAAGGTAAAAAATACCATATTATTCTTAAAAACCCACATACATTCATAACCAAGCAAGTTATTATAGATTAAAAAATGTGTAAGCAAGAAAGATAAGTTTCTTAGCTAGTTTCTCTTACAGGAAAACAGCAATTTGCTCTTCCTAAGAAAGAAATGATTATATTATTATTTATTTTTAAAAGTAATCTTGTAAAATTCTTAAAAGAATCACAGATCTAAACATTTATATAAAACTCAGTCATATCTACCTTAAATCCTCAAAATGCATATCTACTCATTAGCAATTCTTAATAAGTCATATCAGGAAGCTGAGGGAAAAATAGGGGTATAAGAAATCAATTAACCTCCTATGACCCTCAGTGAGATTCCTGTAAGCCAGTACTACCATGGTTTTGTTCTCTGAACACAAAAAGGTCCCTAGCTTTAACTAATAAAAGTATGCCTTTTTGATCTTCATATTGTTCCCTAAGGTTTTTTACATCTGAGCCAGTGGTAAAAAAATCATGGCTACATACCGTCACTAAGAACTGTATTTTTCCAATAGTTTTCTAAGGGTAGTGGTCATTGTTGACAATCTACATCTTCTTTAGGGTGGTGACTGAGTCATGATGTGCTCCACTAGCAATTTCTGAAAGAAATCAAGCATCATTATTGTGAATGTCAGAGACACTGTCAGGTGAGGGACAGGAAGCACCCCTAATGTTTTGACATAACTCATAGATTAAGAGGGATGTGAGGACAGCAAGAAGAGAAGTATTTCACAAGAGCATAACATCCTCAGGACGCAGAGTCTTCATGGCCATGCCACACCAAGGCCTACCCATTTGGCTATGGTAACCATGGGCTGCATTCCATAAGTTTTTAGACATTTGTCATTCCTCCTGCATAGCTCTTGGTAAGTCACTTCATTCAAGCTGTGAAACTGGAGAATCTCCAGTTGTTTGCCTTTGGAAGAGCGAAGGACTAATACAATGAGAGAGGAACTGTCCTCACCTCTATACTACATTATCTTCAGCAACACTTGTGAATAATATGGGGTCCACTTCAACACAGATTGAAGAGATACTATGATGCTATTGGGGTTTGCTCTGTCTGGGTAGCATCATGATAACATCACAGTATACCATGATGGATCATCCACAACTTATGGACAGCTGAGAACAATGCAAATGGTAAGAAACTCAAAAAGGACAAAGATACAGGGGACCCACTTGGTTTTGCCTCCTCCTCCCAGGCTGAGCTCTTAAGTTAATTTGGAGGACATTGAATGATGCTGCAGTTTTACTGCCATGTTTGTGACCAACCTCGTCCTCAGAAGGTACTGAAGTCTTTCCTCCATTCTGTCCTGCTCTTGTTCAGTAGATAATTTTGATTTGGGGGAGGATTATAAGCATGTGTGTGTGTATGTGTGTGTGTGTCTGTGTGTGTCTCCACACGTGTGAACAGATACATACACCAAGTGTGATCATACACACAGAAGTGTATGTATGAACACATAAAACCACAGTGTGTTACACAAAAGCACAGTGTATTAGTGACTGAGTGCTGCAGACATCAGGAGCCTAAGTGGGCTGCACTGCACTGAGACAGACCTGTTCTCACACCTCAGCTTGTGTTGGAAGCAGCTGCAAGCACACTGCTTCTCAGAATCTCACAAAGAACAAACTCCAGGACAAGTTTCACCACCAAGGATAACTGAGCCAGTTTTAGGCAAAGGTAGAAAGAAAATGCTAGCTGGCATTGAGGATGAGAAGAAAACAGGCTGTAGGGGAGAAATAGTGAACCCCTGATCATTCAGTGAGCTGTTACCATTCACCCAGAACACAGAAGGGACACAACCACCCAGACAGCCTCTCTCCCTCCCTGGCACCTTGATTTGCCACAACAGCCTCCTCTGAACTTTCATGAACCACATTCCTTTTGTTTCCTCCAAATAATTTTATTGTAAATGAATATTTTTTTGCCCCTACAAACTCCTGAGATTTTTTATATTTATAATTACAGGTTCTTTTGTCCCTTTGTTCCAGGGTGGACATGCAAAAAGTTGGGAGGCTTCATGCATGTTCGATGGATACAGAGTGGTAATAACCTGAGCGGCCATAGTACTTCCTCATCTAAGGTGGGTACAATCATTATTAAAGATGTTCCTTCCATGAGCAAGTGAACAGAAACATATGCAGAAAAACACAAATATGTGTATGAGAAACCACATACAAACACAGACAGACAGAGAGACACATAAACACACACATTCAGACATACAAGCAACCACATTCTCAAAAGCTCATACAGGCATCCACACCTACACATATGCTCAACATGAGTATGCATATGCTCACCCTTACCTGGGTAAGTTCATATATGTGAATGTATGTGGGCTCATACACACTGACAGTATTGTACAAAGAACTACACACATGGCCATTTGTGCACACGCAGGTACACACACACATTCACAAACACACAATCACAGATAATGAGAGGCTCACATCCATACTTATACACCCACATGAATACATAAAACCATACCACAAATACAAGCACAGACAGCACAAATACAATCTCAAAACACGTGAATGTACACACAGACACACACGCACACATAAATGCACACACATCCCTCCAGTAACCAGACAGGCAAAAGAGAAGACTGGCTTTTTGCAGCAATCATTCTGCTGCAGGGGAAGGCACTGGGTCTTCCATGCTGTCTACGAGGTTCTTAGATTCAGCCAGGCTCTTCTGCCCTGCCTTACACATTGTTTCCCCTTCCAAAAGTTTTTGATCCTGAGGTCTGTAATTTTAAATGGAAGACTCAACCTCTGCCCAGAAAAGCTGGACCACACAAGGGCAAGCCTTCAAGAAGGGCTCCTTACCATTCATGATCTTGACTGGCCTTTTGATGATGGTGCACCACCATCCAACCAGATTGTGGATGACTGGTTAAGTCTTGTCGAGATTAAGTTTCTTGAAGAACCTGGTTGCTGTATTGCTGTCCCTTATGTTTCAGGCCTTGGCAGAGCTCCAGTGCTTGTTGCCCTAGCATTAATGGAAGGTGGAATGAAATATGAAGATGAAGTACAGTTCATAAGACAAAAGCAGTGCTGAGCTTTTAACAGCAAGCAACTTTTGTATCTGGAGAAGTACTGTCCAAAATGAGACTCCAATTCAAGGATTCCAGTGGTCCTAGAAACAACTGTTGTATTCAATAAAACTGGGGTGCCTGATGCCATTGCCTTGGAAGTGGAAATTCAGATGGGACCTGTTTTGTAATACATAATTACCCAATGTCTCAGCTTACTGAATAAGTCTGCTGAAGCTCCACAGGAATATTGAAAACCAGTTTTACCAGGCCACAAGCTTGACAGAATTGCAACCTCTATGTGTGGGCTATGAACAACATGTTTGGAAACTTAGCAAATGATTTTTCTGGTCAGCATTTAAAATGTGCTTATTATTTGTACAGTTGATCTTTCCTAAACTAAGGAATTGAGTTATGTCATTAATGTACTCCTGTGCCAGAATATTATTAGTCTATAAGGAACATAGAAGGAGTAGGTGCCAAAATACCCAGCACAATACCTGTATATTTTTAGCATTCTACAGAGCCAAAATTGCAGGAACTAAGAACTCTCTAGACCTTCCATGGTGTATTCCTTCAGTCATTTCCAACACTGTAGGGCTTCTCTCCTCTCTGCCTGCTCACTCTGTGTACATCTCCCACATTTACACCAGAAGACAACAGGTTTGCTTAGCCATCTTTTTTTTTAAACTAACTCTTGTGCTGATATTTTAATGTCTCTGTCTTTATGTTGTGCTGTTTTGAAAAACCTCCTTTTGAAAAATCAACTTTGTTACAGAAGCACATATCATCAATAATGTCTACAGACAAAAAGTCTTATAATTAATTTAATGTTTGCACACAGAAGTGCAACCTAATGGAGAGCCTGAAAAAGAAACAAGAGGAGGCTATTAAATATTTTTAGTAATCTGTGGCCTTCGTCTTGTGTAGAATATGTAGAGTACGCTCTTTAAGTTAGTAAATATTTTTAAGAAATAGAGATTCAGTGTTGTAACTAATCAATTCTTAATCAAAATTTCTGAAATGCTTGTGTTTTTCATGACTATCAGAAGTTTTCCTACTTGTTTGAATTATGGTTTTCCCCTTCTCTTGCCAATCTCTTGCAAAAAAGAAAAAAGTGGGATCTGCTAATGAACTGAGCAGAAATATTTTTTTTTGCATTTTGAGCTATGTAACTTAATAATTGGATACTTGGTCATTTGTTTTATTATGTATCGATAAAATGGTGATGTGTATTAATGTTACTTCAACCATATATTTATACTGTCTGGGAATGTGTGGTTATAGTTATGTGGGAGAAATAGTTTGTCAGTGTTCACCAGATTGTAAAAACTTAGTGCAAGAGCTTCAACATCTAAATAATTGATGAAACGCATTTGTCACTGAGGTCACTTTGCTTAAAATTAATTTGTAGAAAACAATGGATTCAGTAACTATTGTTTCAATTTACAGACAGATTTGTTAGGGTTACCTAGTGCTTTTTATTAAAATTTGCTCTTTAATGGTCTAGATAATTGTCAATCAATTGAATGCTGGGTACTGAGGGAAAACAGTTTGTAAAAAGGCCCTTGATTTTTAATTCAGTTCCATCAGGCACTTTTATCTCTGTGCAGGTTTCAGTCCAGTTTTCTCATTTTTAAGTTCATTACACGCCTGTATACATTTTGAAATTAATTTAAACCTTAGTATTTGGCACATGATGGCTTAATAATGTTTTAACTTTCAATAATCAAAAAAAAAAAAAAAAAAAAAAAAAGGTCTCCTTACAAAGCCTCTAGCTAACTTCAAGTTGACCCATCATAGTCTGCTCACAAAACCTGCCACAGATGAGTATGATGTGAACAGAGGGAAAAATGTGACCAATTTTCCAAAATAAATGATTGAATTCTACGACAAAAACCTAAACTCAACAACACTGGAAAATATGGATGTAATGGACCTAAACCACACAAAGACCCAACAAAGAAAGAGAACTTCAGACCAATTTCACTTCTGAATCTAGATGCAAAAATACTCAATAAAATTCTTGCAAACTAAATCCAAGACCACATCAAAACAAACATCCATCCTGATCAAGTAGACCAGAGATGCAGGGATGGTTCAATATATGGAAATTCATCAACATAACCCACTAAATAAACAAACTCAAAGAATGAAAAATCACATGATCATTTCATTACTTGCTGAGAAAGCAACTGACAAAAGACTTCACGATAAAAGTCTTGGAAAAGTCAGGAATCAAGGCCCATAACTAAACATTCTAAAAGCAATATACAGCAAACCAGTAGCCAACATTAGACAATATGGAGAGGAACTGGAACCAATCCACTAAAATCAGAGACTCAACAAAGCTGCCTACTTTTTCCCCACCTATTCAATAGAGTGCACAAATCCTAGCCATAGCAATTAGACAACAAATGGAGGTCAAAGGGATACAAATTGGAAAGGAAAATATCATTATCTGCAGATGATATATTTGGTAGTATGATTCAGTGACCCCCAAAATTCCACCAGAGAATTACTAAACCTGAAAAACAACTGGAACAAAGTGGCTGGACAGAAAATTAACTCAAACAAATCAGTAGCCTTTCTCTACTCAAAGGACATTCAGAAGAGAAAGTAATTAGGGAAATGACAACCTTCACAATAGTCACAAAGAATATAAAACACCTTGAGATGACTCTAACGAAGCAAGTGAATGATCTGTATGACAGGACTTCAAGACTCTGAAGAAAGAAATTGAAGCAGATCTCAGAAGATGGAAAGATCTCCCATTGTCGTGCATTGGCAGGATTAATATACTAAAAATGGCCATCTTGTAGAAAGAAATCTACAGATTCAATGTAATCCCTATCAAAATTCCAACTCAATTCTTCATAGAGTTGGAAAGAACAGTTTGCAAATTCATCTAGAATTATAAAAAAACTCAGGATAGCAAAAGCTATTTCAACAATAGAAGAATATCTGAGGAATCAATATCCCTGACCTCAACCTGGATTACAGAGCAATAATGATAAAAAAAAAAATGCTATTGGTACAGAAACAGGCAGGTAGACCAATGGAACAGAAGTGAAGACCCAGAAATGAACCCATACACCTATGGTCACTTGATCTTTGACCAAGGAGCTACAATCATCCAGAGAAACAAAGAAAGCATTTTCAATTAATGGTGCTGGTTCAAATGGCAGTCATCTTGTAGAAGAATGCAAATTGATCCATTTTTACCTCCTTTTACAAAGCTCAAGTCCAAGTGCATCAAGGACCTCCACATAAAACCAGATACACTGAAACTAATAAAAGAAAATATGGGGAAGAACCTGGAGCACATGTGCATAGGGGAAATTTTCCTGAACAGAACATCACTGGTAATGCACTAAGATCAAGAATCGAAAAATTGGAACTCATAAAATTGCAAAACTTCTGAAAACCAAAGGACACTGTCAATAGGAAAAAAAAATGCAATCAACAGATTGGGAAATGATCTTTACTAACTCTACACTTGAAAGAGTGCTAATATCCAATAAATACAAAGAACTCAAGAAGCTAAAATCCAGAACCAAATAACCATATTAAGAAATTGGGTAAAGAGTTGAACAATGAATTCTCAACTGAAGAATACCAGATGGCTGAGAAGCACCTAAAGAAATGTTCAAATTCCTTACTCTTCACGGAAATGCTAATCAAAACAACCCTCAGATTCCACCTCAATCCTGTCAAAATGGCTAAGATCAAAAACTTAGGTGACAGTAGATGCTGGTGAGGATGCAGAGAAAGAGGAACACTCCTCCATTTTTGATGAGATTGTAAGCACCTACAACTACCCTGGAAATCAGTATGGCAGTTCCTCAGAAAACTGAACATAGTAGTACCTGAAAATCCAACTTTACCATTCCTGGACATATACCAAAAAGATGCTCCAACACATAACATGGACACATGCTCCTCTGTGTTCATAGTAGCCTTATTTATAAAAGTCAAAATCTGGAAAGAAACCAAATGCCCTACAACAGAGGAATTGATACAGAAAATGTGGCAAATTTACACAATGGAGTACTACTCAACTATTAAAAACAATGATTTCATGAAATTCTTAGGCAAATGGATGGAACTAGAAAATATCATCCTTATCAAGGTAACCCAATCACAATGGTATATACATGGTATTCACACACTGATCAATGGATATTATCCCCAAAGCTCAGAAAACTCAAGATATCATTCAAATACCAGATGAAGCTCAAAAAAGAAAGAAAACCAAAATGTGGATAGTTTCGGCCTTCTTAGAAGGGGGAACAAAATACCCATGGGAGGAGATACAGTGAAAAATTGTGGAGCAGAGACTGAAGAAAAGACCATCCAGGAAATGCCCCACCTGGAGATTCATCTCACACACAGTTACCCAACCCAGACACTATTGTTGATGCTAAGAACACTTTCTGACAGGAGTCTGATCTAGCTGTCTCCTGAGAGGATCTTACAGAGCCTGACCAATACAGAGGAGGATACTTGCAGTCAACCATTGCACTGAGAATGTGGTCACCAATGGAGGTGTTAGTGAAAGTACTCAGGGAGCTGAAGGGGTTTGCAGCTCCATTGGAGGAACAACAATGTGAACCAATCTGACCCCTTAGCTCCCAGGGGCTAAACCAAAAACCTATATGTACAGATGGAGGGCTCCTGGGCTCCAGCTGCATATGTAGCAGAGGATGGCCTTGTGGGATATCAATGGGAGCAGAGGCCCTTGGTCCAGTGAAGGCTCAATGCCCCAGTGTAGCAGAATGCCAGGATGGGAAGTAGAAGTGGGTGGGTGGGTAGGTGGAGGGACACACACAAAGAAGCAGGGACTTAGGGGATGGTATATTGAGTTTTCATAGGGGAATCCAGGAAAGAGGATAACATTTGAAATGTAAATAAAGTATCAAATTAAAAAAAAAAAGCAGTGAGAAGTCATCACTGATGAATCTTGCATACAACTTTGTGGCACAGACTCATGGAATTTTCTTAAAGGACTAGTCTATTCTGGCAGGTCCACTGTGAGATCTCTTGAATGTCCCCTACCTCCATATGTTCCCCAGGCTCTGAAATACAACAATCAATCATTCTGCACCTCCACTAAGGTCCCTAAACAAAAAGCACACATAACCTGTTAGGAAATCATATTTTCAAGTGACTGAAAGTCTTTTGAAGCACCGTGAATACCTTTGGAGTAAATCAACAAAAAATAGTTAATGGAGGTGAGTAGATGGCTGCTGTGTCATGCACTTCTGCCTGAGAGTCAAAAAGGCTGGCTAAGGATTTATGTCCCTTCTCTGCTCTGGATGAACAGTGACTGACCACTGGAAAGTCAAGTGACTCACTGTGTCTTCTCAGTATTCCAGGTTGTTTTCCTCACTGCCTGATACCATTTTCTTTCCAGCTTTGCCTACTTTTGGCTCATTTAACTTTGTGTTTGACTTCAGTTTTATTCCTTGAGAGACTGACTGGTTTGGAGTTGCCTATGCATCCAGCAGACATCCTAGAGCTACCCTGAGGCATGAAAACAGGGTTGTCTCAGACAACTGCTTTAGGCTCCTGATAGCCTAAGCACTCACCCAGTGTTCTGAGTGTAGCACTCTTTAACTGTTGATATTCAAAATCACTCACTGTGAGCTAAAAATTAGCCTCAATGGATTTTGGGAGAAATGAGAATCTTCTGACATGTCTGGTGGTACAAAATGGAGTAGCCCTGTGGAAAGTCATGAAAAGATGTTCACAAAGTAGAACATTATTCCCTTTGACCCAACGATGCCATAACAAGAAGTACATGTCCAAGGAACTTCTAGGGCACACTGGTGTTATAGTGGTCCTCTCAGACCAGCTTGAAGGAGAAACTGTCCAGACATCCATCAGCCAAGGAGTAAAAATAATCAATGTGCTACAGCCCTTCCATGGAATATTGCTCAGTGTAAGATAATACATGCAAGCATTTGACCATCAGCTAGTCACCTTTGTCTTACTCAAAATATCCCTGACACAATCACATAATGAAGAGACAAATGTTGCTTTGGATCCTAGTTATAGGGATTTGCTAGTGTTCATGGCTCTTAGTTTTGGACCAGAAGTCATTCAGTCTAAGGCAAAGAAGGTACTAGTGGATGAAGCTTCTCATATTGGGGGTAGTATAAAACAGTGAGTAACAGCAAGAGGCTAGTCCATCCCTGTGATCTTTTGCTGGGAAGAAGCCTACTGACACGGCCTTGAGAACTTAAAACAGCTTTGATAATAACCAAGAACCATGATTGCGCCTTCAGTTTTATGAGTGGAAATACTCCATTTACACTCCTGTCTATATGCTATACCCCTGTGTACTTATTCCCATTCAAGGTTTATTATTTATTTATCCATACCATCCTGGGTTTTCAATTATATTAGCATACTGTGAAATTAAACATGGTACTGCATGTACATGTTTCTATGACTGAAACAACTCTTATGTGTGTTCAGGTGTGTGAGTTTTGTGTGTGTGCCATTTGTGTATGCAATGTATGTATGCTTCAATTAAAAATACAGTTTCTAAAGATTAGGACCCGTAAAGATTGGAGGAGAGACTGTAGAAACTCACCGAAGCAGAAAAATGTTGGTCATTCAGAAAAAGGACTTGGAAGGAAACCATGCAGAAACCTTTCCCTGTCTCAAAGATGACATAGAACTCAAGCACTAACCAGGTGCAAGAGTAACTGAAAGAACCATGTGACCTATTGACATTCTGCTGAGATTCTGTGACCCACACTTGCCTGAGAGTTCCTGCTATAACAAAAGGAAAGAGAAGATGTAAAAAGAGATGTCTTGAACCCAAAGGTTGGTGGTGGACCCAGAGTGAAACATCACTGGCCAGAAAAATATTGGCAGGGCTCTGGTAACTAATCTTCAAGAGGCTAAATGTCTGGGGGTCACAAAACATCCCGAGTTGCTTAGAACATGTAGTTCACAAAACCTGCAGCAGGAAAAACACCCCGACATAGAAA
>JAJTUV010004285.1:0-44388 GCA_021653895.1 Mastomys natalensis
CAGAAATGTGGCATTCTGAATTTTCTGCCTCCAATACTCTGAGCTAGAATTCTACCTTCATAAATTGAGTTTCCTTAAATATTTCATTGCACTAACATATAAAATTTGCTTAAATAGAAGTTGAGGAGAGATAATTGGATAGATAAAAAATAAAAGTAGGAAAATATTGGTTGTGAATTCACAATTGTTCCTACTTTTCTTTGTAAACATGTAAATCCACCATAATATTGTCTTTATTCTTGTATATGTGTGAAATGTCAATAAGAATAAGTTCATGTATATATGAACCTTTAATAATACTAAACAGCACTGGAATACCACAAAACTATTGAAACCAAAGGAAGAATATAAAACTTTTAAATTTATTTTTATACACAACAGAGTCAAGTAGAAGGCAAGGGGAGAGATTGATGATTTCCTTGGCTGGTGGAGCTAGCCAACTCCTAATGTCTGGGTCAGTTCAATACAAATTAGATTTACATGCAGTATGTTTCTGAAATACAGAGCACAGCCAGAGACAACTTCACATATACTTAGTTAGTGTAATTCCTTTGGAACTGCCTGAATCAGCTGTCATGATACTGTGTTTCTTTTTCTCAGAAAGTAATACCCAGATTGTCAAAAGCATCTACAGAATACCAGAGCACTCAAGCTACTCAGCCTCAAACTACCCTACCACAAGTGGTAAGAAACTGTGCAATACTTATGAACTTATCAGTGAATACTATGAATATATCATATATATGTTTGAGTTTAAACTGGTTAAGTAAGGCCTTTGGCTTTATATATTTCATTTCTCTCTACTATGTCTTGGAAGATAAAGCATATTATTTAAAGTCCATTTTTTATTTTACTCATATATTTTTAAAATGTCCTTCTCTCTTTCATATTTAAAACTTAGAAAATTGGCCTTAACCAGGCAAAACTATCAGTAGCTATCAGTTTCTCATTAGGCTATAAATTTTACCACCTTAGTGTGATTTGTGACACATAGTAGGTAGTCAGAAAAACAGAACAGATGAAATAAATGTATATCCACTCAACAAATTACATTTTTACATGATTCATTTTTCTCTGCTTAGTTCTAAGTTTATATTAGTATCAAAATAAGGGGAAATGCAAATGAAGTGCTCAAAGAAGTTAGTCACTTTTTAATTTTATAAGCATTTAAAATTTCTGGTTAAACCATTAATCTAACATACATACATATACACACACATATATTAATAAAATAGACTTTAAATATATCCTTTATCTTCCAACAAACACACACACACAGACACACACACAAACAGACACATACACAAAGAGACACATATATACACAGACACACAGACACATACATACACACATGTTTACAGATTTTCTCTCATTGCAACCTTGCTCCATTTCTGTCTTCAACAAATTATCTATCACTAGGCTATTTTTTAATATTTTAAAATTTATATATTCTATCTGTATTGCCTGGGAATAATTTGTTCATAGCATAATAAAGAAAGTCCTGAGTGGATATTATGAAGACTAGGGTTTTTTTTTTTTTTTAACAATTTACCATTTCCTATGTAGAACATGGATGCATCTTCCCTGTTTATGATTCACAAAATTCTCCAATCACAAAAATTAGAAAGATGCATTTATGTGATCTCAAAGGCCAACTTCTATTACTCTACACTTGCATTTTTTTTTCCTGAGAAATGACTGTGTCAAAATAGCTATAGTCTACCCTTGTAGGATATTTTGAAACCAATCACTGACCTTCTGAGAATTGCTTTCTTAAGGTAATATTGCATCTTGCTGTGTTTTAGCAAACACTACTTTCCCAGGCTACATCCTTGAACCCAAGACTAAAATGACACCTGCCTCTTCAGTGCTTATAGGCAGAAATCTAGTTCATGAGACGATTAACCATGTTCTACTCAAGATATTTCTACAGAGATTATCTTGAATACTGCTTAAGTATGCTATTGAGACTGACTTTTCTAATGAGGCAAAAGAAAAGTCAAATTAGGAATCTAATTTACTAGATCTGAATTATATAGGTGTAAATTGCTTCCTGTATGAAAAGGGAGAGGAGAAAGTGGTAAAGCTTATATTATTTACACTTTAGCTTCGTTACTCTTCACATATATTGTGTATATCAATATTTTGTTTACATGAACAAGAGATTGCACAACTAGACAAATATATAGTAAACTCATTTTTTGTCCATAGTACCCTGCTCATACCCATGTGTGTGTCTTTGTGTATTTTACTTAGGGAACACTCAGTACATATTTGGC
Source organism: Mastomys natalensis (assembly GCA_021653895.1). Taxonomy (NCBI): domain Eukaryota; kingdom Metazoa; phylum Chordata; class Mammalia; order Rodentia; family Muridae; genus Mastomys; species Mastomys natalensis. Next base: position 2,280 of record JAJTUV010004285.1, read on the forward strand.
TTTAATGATGTTTCCAGTATTTTATAGTTAACAATGTTGCCAGGTAATAGGAAAAAAACAGTTTGTTTTCTTTCCAACTGTACTCTTCTATGTCACTAGTTTAAGGAAAAATAATATATACTAGATAGAAAACCAATCCACTCTTATTTACTTTAATTTCATCCTTTTATGTCATAAAAGCATGTGGATTTAATACTGGATTTGAGGTACATGTGTTTTTCTGACATTTTCCATTTTTTTTCAAGCTATCCAATGCCAGTAAGGGCTACTACCTGTTTTCTTTCGTTTCTATTATTTTTTCATAGTTGTGTGTACTTGTCTAAGACTTGTTTTTCCATTCCTGTTTTGAGGGTAAATATTTATTTTTCTAAGTATAAAAGTAATATAACCGTATTATAAAACTGCAACAAATAAAAGGAGAAAAAAATAACACCCCTAATTATAAAACCCTAATATAGGTAATAGGTACTATTATCATTTTGATGTATTTTTCTTTTCTTTCACTTTGTTTTACCTGTTCACAGATTATATATACAATTTTAATTTTTCTCCTGCTCTTTGTATTCAATCGTTACAGAAGGTGTCAATTTTATTACCTAGTCTTTAAAAGCATTATTTTAATGGTAAACTCTGGTAAAAAAGATATGAAGAAATTTTTCTTATCCCATCAGCTGAATATAGCATTAGAAAACTATTTTTGAGGTTCATTGTCTCCTATTTATACTTGAACACATTTTTAAAGAATTTATGTCTTAACTTGCCCTTTATGTAAAACTGAGTATGTTTTTATATCACTCTAAAAGCAAACAAGCAGAGATTAGTAGAAAGACACTACAAGACTAATTAAATATAATCATAATACTATGTCCTGAGTTCTCTTTTGTGTTTTACATCTATGTGTTTTCATATTATACAATAATTAAGCATCATGCTTCATACTTCCTTAAAGATTAAACCTTCCTCACTATGCTATACAGGCCATTTAAATAAAAAATGAATGAAATATTGCAATCTGAATATAAAAATATTCTTCACTTTTTGGACTATGAAGCACATTGTTCTTTCTTTTTATGAAATGCTGTTAACCAGGCTTTATACTTAAGAAAAATTTTGACTTAACAGCAATAAGATGTTGAAAATATCTGAAACATACTATAATGTCTCATGAGTAAATCATTATATAATCTTGATTAATTTTATTTTTCAAAATATAAACATAAGAAAACCTATTCTACAAAAATTTGAAAGCAAAACAAACTTCATGTTCATATGCACAAAATCACACTGCTGATTAACTGTATCTTTGTCCTTAAACATATTTATGTTGAAATGCTTGGTGGTGCAAGCTTTTAATCCCAGCATTAGGAGGCAGAGGCAGGCAGATCTCTGAGTTCAAGACTATCTTGGTCTTACAGAATAAATTTCAGAATAGTCAGGGATATACAGAGAAACCTTGTCTTGAAAAAAATGAAAACCAACCAACTAACCAACCATCAAACAACCAAATGACAACAACAATACATCCCCACTAAACAAGGATAGCATACTTCATACTTGGCACTGTAAACATAGTTACTTTCCTGTGACATATGAATGCATAAGGATATGATACTTAAAGAAGAACCTATTGCTACCATATTACTAAACCTGTATAATTGTGACCACATTCTAAATAATTATCCTTATAATAATTCTGGCAATATATTAATTCACAGATGTCACAGATAGGTAGAACTTGTGATTGTTTTACTTCACTGTAAGCTTCCATATGACGTTCCAGTACCAGAAATTCTAGTTCTCAGGGAATAAGCTTTCACAACAGGCCCATATTACAATTCTGAAAGGAACTGGTAGAATTTTCCATTTATTATGTGGTATGACATTGCTTTTTTCTTTCTTCCTTTTTTTTTTTTTTTTTTTTTTTTTTTTTGGATTTTTTCGAGACAGGGTTTCTCTGTGTAGCCCTGGCTGTCCTGGAACTCACTCTGTAGACCAGGCTGGCCTCAAACTCAGAAATCCGCCTGCCTCTGCTTCCCAAGTGCTGGGATTAAAGGCATGCGCCACCACTGCCCGGCTGCTTTTTTCTTTCTTAATTAATTTATTTTTCATACAATATATTTTGATTATATTTATCCTCCTCTGAACTCCTCCCAGATCCCCTCACATCCCCACACAACTGACATCTTGTTCCCGACCTCTCTCTAAACAAAACAAAACAAAATTAAGACAAAACAGTACACACACACACACACACACACACACACGATTCTATTTTGTATTAGCCAACTACTCTTGGGCATGCCTCTGTTGCATTATACCAGCAGGTTTCACTTGCAAATAGCTTCTTAGTTAGGTAGTTATGGGTAGAACTTTGTGTGATTTTCCCACTCTCAGAGGTGGTGTTTTGTCTTGTTAGAACTTGTGCAGGCTTTGTATATCCTGTTATACTTTGTGGGTTCATATGTGTATAAGTCCAATTTTGTTTGTAAAATGTTCTTTCCTCAAAATCATCCACCCCTTCTGGCTCTTACAATCTTTCTGCCTCCTCTTCTGTATTGATCTTCTGGGCCCTGAGGGGAGGGGATTGATAAAGATTTTCCATTTATGGATGAGTGTTCCAAATTCTTTCACTTTATGCACAATGCCGAGTTGAGAGTCTCTGTTAATTTACATCTACTACAAGAACACACTTCTCTGATGAAGTTTGAGCAGTGCAATGATCTATAAGCACAGCAGTATGTTACCAGGAGACATTTTATTGCTATGTTCCTGTAGTAAAATAATAGTAGTAGATTTTACTCTTGGGTCCATGACATATCTAGTCTCAAGTTCTTTGCCATTACAATCGGGTTGGATTCCTAATTGCTGCCCTTGGCCTTTTGCATGGCACTTTCTGACATGACAGAAAGTCCTCGTGTAGGAGCATCCATGTTAGTTTCAACTCGATTCTTCCAAGTTCTATGTTTGAAGTGTGTGTTGTCTTCAGCAACAGTTTTGTCCAATCCCAAGTGGTCAGGCCTGAAGACATGTACATGTAATTAAAGACATATGAACTCAATGGGTTATATATACATACATGTCTATTATGCATATAGCCATATGTACATATTGTAAAACAATTAGAGCAAATATCGTGTGTTTTGGAGGTGGCATGGGAGGTCCTAGAAGAAGAGAGGGGGGAGCAGAAGTGATGTAGGTATGGTGCTCATGTATGATGTTCTCAAATATTACTAATAAGTAAGATGACACAAGTTGTATGGTAAGGAAGGGAGTGGAAATGTGAGCTGTTTGGGTAGAGTTGTGAATATGATCAAAATTAATTGTATGAAATTCTCAAAAAGCTGAACAGAGATGAGAAAAGTAAAACCTCTGTAGTTGCCAGATGTCTATTAATGAATATTTATGATTTTTAAAAGTGACAGAATCTAACAGATATTTCAAGTCATATGGCATTCTTCATATTCTTCTATAATCTGGATTAATATTATTCCATTAAAGATATTTGTCTAATAGTTTGAGCAGTAGAAATACTTTCATAGTTTTTTATATCCATTTTCCACTTTCTGTTTGTGAGACAATTCTATCATTTTTGGTCAGCAACTTATATAAACTTTATTTCCTTTTATATCCTTGCCAGCTTTGAGTTCATTTTTCTTTCATTTCAGAGAAATGTGTCACTAACTCTTTCTGCATTCTTTCTTTTACTCTTAGTTGAAGATCTTAAGAATTTTAGCTGATGAAAGCATTTATCTCAGGTATTTGGAAAGAAACCAGTCTGTTTAAAACTTATCCTTTTTGGTGAAAATAAACAAAAGCATCGATGTTGTCAGATATCAAAACCACTTTCTTTTTCTCACATGGCCATGGCACCATCTCTTTTATTCTTACTGTTGCATTGAACTCAAGAGTTATCTATTTAACTCACGCTCTGAACAAAATATTATGACTAAGCACTAGATAAGTGATTTTCCAGGATTTATCCAAAACTCTATTTACTTATAAAATCCCTTCCTCCCATTTGTATTAAGGTTCACTACTTACTGTTATGCTTTCTGCCCTTTTTCTTTCTTTCTCTCTTTTCTTTCTCTTTCTCCCCACCTCCCAACTTCTTTAATTTGGACATATATTTGGAGGTTGATACTTTTATTTTGATTCCTCTTTTCTTTGTTTTCTCCAAGGACACTCTCCTCTTTATATAAGGCCTCATATAGTTTAGGATGGCCTTAAATTTCAGATCTTCCCCAGATTACAAGTTTGAGCTACCATGCTAGACACTGCAGAGCTTATGTTAATATGATATTATTTCTTCATTGAGTTTTAAGAGTGGTAACTTTTTCTTCTAAATATTGATATTCTTGAAATTGAAGAACAGATTATTTCATCTCATTTTTCTCTCTGATAAAAATTTATGCTTTACCTACATGTTTGACTTTAGCACATTCTTTGCTAATTACATCTAAATTTCATGCATATATGCATATATATATGCATAAACAAAAAACCACAGGTGTTAAGTTCCAATAGCACCAAGCCAATTCTGCCTCTTCCACAGATGTGTTCAGAGATTTTGATTTATACTCCCCATGTTGCACTTTGCCAATATTCATACACAGGGTTAAGCAAATTGGTTTATTAGACCCATTCCTGCATTGCGAGTCTATGGTTTTACTACTCTGAAAGCATTTTCTCTGTAATGGTTTGTAACTTTGTCTAAGCTACTTGTCTCTGTCACAGATATTGTTGAGAACACTATTGCATTAGAAATTTTCCACTTTTTGTACATTGTGTTTGTGTTTCTCTCTCTCTCTCTCTCTCTCTCTCTCTCTCTCTCTCTCTCTCTCTGTGTGTGTGTGTGTGTGTGTGTGTGTGTGTGTGTGCGAGTTCATTCAACTTATTTTGTTGCATGTTTTCTCCAGAGCTTAAAAGAGTTCTACTGCACATTAATTCCCTCACTAACCCCATTTCCCACTCAGAGACCTTGCAATTTTCACAGAATTAGAAAATGCTAGTACTGGAAATATAAGCAGAGTTTAGGGGTAAATGCTTCATCTCTAACAGTCTCAACAAGTTGGAATCAGCTGCCTATTTGAAACAGATGTGTAATGGTGGAAAACAGAGAAAAAAGATTTTAATCAATGTATTGTGAAGAAAAAACTAAAGGACTCAATGTTCCTGAGTTTGTCATTAGACTAATGATAAAAAGATTTGAGTTTAAATGCAGGAAGAATCCAGGGTATGTATTTATACTTAAGCAGTCCTGATCAAAGTGTGTTCTGGTTGATCATTGTCTCAGTTTTGATCCCGCAAAGTGGTCTGAAGGAATTATTATCAATGTCATTCTTTCCTTGAGGGAATCCATCTATTTCTTACAAAATGATTACTTCTAGTCCAGGGCGTTGCCTTCTCATTGTGGATAATTGGCCCCATGAGGGGTTGGCCTGTCTTATGAGGATTTGATGTTCCTGAAATCTAAAGTGACTGCAGATTTAGGATAATGATTTTCCTTCACTTTCAACCTTGAAGAGAGATGAGATGGTGTCACAAATGCACTTTGTCAAAAACCATAGAAGAATACACTGTCTTTTCACTATGCCAAAATCCATTGAAAATCAGTAAGTTTACAAAGTTCAGCAGGCTAAATAGCTGCAATTTGTCATATAATCCCATCTGAATTGGTAACCTGGTCAAAGTAAAGACAGTTTAATTTATTCTACTCTTGATTACTAATATTAACTCTACTACTCTACTATTACACAGCAAATGTATGTCTATTCTCTGTGTATATATGTGGTTTAAAAGAGGTACCCAAATTATTAGTCTACAGTAGGATTTGAGAGATTTCAGAAGTGGGTGAGGAAAGTCTGTAATGATATGATGACCAAACAGACTAACGCCTAGGGGATGCTGCTGCAGGAGCTGCTGGAGTTTGGGTTTTAGATCAAAGCAGCAGAGTTGAGCTGTGAGATGAAAGGTCAAATTAGGGTTCAGCTCCAGCTTTAGATGAGCCTACAAGTGGACAAGAAAGCAGTTAGGTAGGCCACATCAACAATAAATAGAGCTGAAGTCAGTCTTTGACACACATATAAAATATCAAGTTGGTTTAGGACTATCCCATTGCCCATTGATCTGTAAGAGTCCATCACTTTGTCAGGTCTAGACAAGCGATTTACACCATTTTCTCATGTTGTATGTCTGAAAAGTTCTTGGACCTCGTTTCCCTGGAAGAATTTTAATATAACCTTGTGCCCCCACAGGTTCTATTATCCCAGTAAACTCCAGGGTGACTTCCTTTCTATTACCAGAAATAAATTATTTATCAACCTGTAATAGATGAGTGATGCTTGACAGAAGGCACAATTTCTAGGTCTTCTTAGAGGCTACACTCATCTTCTCCCTTAAATATAGACAGGAGATTTGTTTTAAATAGAACCTTCTGGGGGAAAGCATAACACAGACACACACACACAGACACACTCACATCACCACCACCACCAACATCATCATCATCATCATCATCAACAACAATAACAACAAAACTTTTATGCTATATGAAGTAAATCAGAGGAGAACCTACCCTGATCTCAATTAACAGTTTTGGTAGATGAACACTGAGTGCTCAAAATGCTTTTGCAGAGAGAACCAGGGGTCTGACCCAAAGCAAAAGAGATGAAAAAATGAAGACAAGAATGATACCCTTTCTTCATCCTTTAGCTGCCTTTGTTCACAAGAGAGAAGTAAATTGTTCTGACATAAGTACATTTAACGTCTCCTCCCAAAAAAGCATCATTAAAAATCCAATTGAGTATTTCAGGCTTCTGGGCTAAAATCCAATAATCAGTGAGTGAATACCATGTATGTTCTTTTGTGATTGGGTTACTTCACTCAGGATGATATTTTCTAGTTCCATCCATTTATATATGAATTTATCAAATTCATTGTTTTTAATAGCTGAGTAATATTCCATTGTATAAATGTACCACATTTTTTGTATCCATTCCTCTGTTGAAGGGCATCTGGGTTCTTTCCAGTTTCTGGCTATTATAAATAAAGCTGCTATAAACATAGTGGAGCATATTTCCTTGTTATGTGTTAGAGCATCTTCTGGATATATACCCAGGAGTGGTATAGCTGGGTCCTCAGGTAGTGATATGTCCAATTTTCTGAGGAACCGCCAGACTGTTTTCCATAGTGGTTGCACCATCTTGCAATCCCACCAACAATGGAGGAGTGTTCCTCTTTCTCCACATCCTCGCCCAAGATTCAACTCACAGACCACATAAAGCTCATAAAGAATGATGACCAAATAGGGGAGCCTTCAGTCCTTCTTAGAAGGAGTAACAAAATACTCAAGGGTGCAAATAAGGAGACACAGTGCAGGACAGAAACTGAAGGAGGGACAGTCTACAGACTATTCCACCTAGATATCCATCCTATGTGCAGTCACCAAAGGTAGAGGTTGATGTGGATGGCAGGATGTACACGCTGACAGGAGCCTGATATAGCTGTCTCCTTAGAGGTCTGCAAGAGTCTGACATACTCAGAGGCAGATGCTCACAGCTAACCATTAAACTGAGCATGGAGTTCCCAATGGAGAAGATAGAGTGAAGGCTGAAGGAGTTGAGAGGATTCGAGACACCATGAGGAAAGCAACAATCCCAACCAACCAGAGCCCCCAGGGTCTAAGCCACCAGCCTGGGAGCGCTTAGGGAGGGACCCATGGCTCCAGCTATATATGCAAGGGAGCTATATATATAAGTAGGAGAAGAGATCCTTGGTCCCATGAAGGCTGGACATGGGGGGTAGGATATTCGAGGTGGGGAGGTGAGGTACAGGGGAGGGTGTGTGGGGGTACACCAACGTGGAGGCGGGAAGAGGGGGGAAGGGATAGTGAGTTCCTGGGAGGGAGGGGGGGAAATGGGGTAAGGAGAGAACATCTGAAATTTAAAAAATAAAAAATTTTTCAATAAAATAAATAAATAAATAAATAAATAAATAAAAATCCAATTGAATAAGAAAATGTGATCACCAGTTTATCTGCAGACAATCCTGTGGTGCATTTTCTTGATTGATGATTGGTTTGAAAGGACACAGTTCACTGTGAATGGTATCACTCCTTGACTAGTGGTACTGGGTATTGTAAGAAGGCAAGTTTAACAAACCATAGAGAGCAAGACAGTAAGCATCTCACATCCATGGCTTCTGCTCTGTTTGCTGATTCTAAATACTTGCTCTGACTCACCCTCAGTGAAGGAATGTGACCAGAGAGTGGTAAGATGAAATAAACTCTTTCCTCCCCAAGTTGATTCTGTTAATGTTTTATCACAGCAGTAGAAACTCTAAGAAAGACATTGTCATCAGTTCAAGGGGCAATGTTGTGACAGACTTAACCATGTGTTTTTGTAAGAACTGTGGTGGCATTTCAGAACTTTGGGCTGGAAAAACCATTGAATGCTCAGACCTTAGTTAACTGTTCTGTACAATCTTGAAAGAGAAGAATGATGAGAGGAATGTGATGGAGGCCTGGCTTATGAAGTTTCAAAGCAGAGTTTGAGACCTTGCAGACTCTATGAGAGCTGATTATTTTTAGGTTAAAGAATCTGTGGCTCTAGTCAAACAAAGCTAACAAATTGACAAGAGACCAGAACCACTAAACTGAAATTTTTGTTTTACTGGGACAATTGATGTTTGTCAGCTGGGGCTGAGAAATTATGGGTGATTTATGAGAAAGCAGTACCATTGAAAACAATCTGTTTCACAGGTAGGCAATGTTGTACCTCATGCTGGCAACTAAACTTGGTAATATGTAAGAGTCTCTCAGGTACTATTTCAATTTGAGGATATGAAAGCAGCTGAGGTTTTGCACTGTGAGAGGCCAAGAGAGGCTCTTGGTGAAGACAGACTCAGTAGCAGTGAAAACTCCAGGTTTGAAGGGTTCAAGGAAAGAGGGTATGATTTAGAGTCCCTGAAGAGATCTCAGGAGAGAATATTGTTGCAGCAGAAGATCTCAACATTTTGTAGATGCTAGTACCATGAGATGACCACCAAGGACAGCAGCAGTCATGTCACAGCACCAGTCTGAGGCTAGAAGAAAAGCTGCGTGCTGAGTGTAGCACAACTGGAGAGATGCAACTTTGTAGCTGGAAGATTATGACTGAATCCCAGAATAGAACAAAAGAAATTACTTACATTGGTGTAGTTTAGATTTAGTATTTATGAAGTCCTGGCTGTGATTTGGTTCTTCCTTTTTGAAATAAAAGAGCATTTAACTTACTTTTATATTTTATTTCATTTATTTTTTGAAGTTACAATTACATTATTTCCCATTCCATCCTAAAACCCTCCCACACATCCTTCATTGTTCTTTTTTTTTTTCAAATTCATGGCAAGGTTTTAATCAATTATTCACACATACACGTATATGTCTATATATGTATGTATGTATGTATGATCTATCTATCTATCTATCTATCTATCTATCTATCTATCTATCTATCATCTATCTATCTATCTATCTATCTATCTATCTATCTATCTATCTATCATCTATCAATCATCTATCTATCTATCTATCTATCTATCTATCAATCATCTATCTATCTATCTATCTATCTATCTATCTATCTATCTATCTATCTATCTATAAAAACTTAAGTACAACTTCTTCAGTCTATATAATGTTATATGCATATATGTTTTCAGGGCTGGCCACTTGGTATTAGATAACCAATTTGTGTACTCTTCCCTGGGGAAGACTCTCTCTCCTACTCCCAGCATTCCTTAGTTGCTTAGTCTTGGAGTTCATGCTAGGTAAATGATTTTTGGCTCTTGAAGAGAGAATTGTTGGACCATATGGGAAATTTTCATTTAAAATATGTATTTATTGTTTATACACCAACTTAGGTAATATCATAATTATTTTGTTAATGGTATGAGTCCTTATGATTTTTTCAGGCATTTTTACTGTTATTTTACCCTCCTTCTTCTGTATTCATCTCCATACCATTCCATAATTAGAGCCACCCATTTTTCTCATTTCCTACATAAGATTATTTGTATTCTGCTCTTCTCCTCTCTCTTGCTTCCCACCTCCAAACCTTACAAGAGACCTGTTTTATTTCGTGGTTGCTTCAGTTACTCAAAGATATTGAATATTTTGGACCCAGGAAACTCAATGAGAGAATATTTGACATCCATCTTTCTGGTCTGTGTTACCTCACTCAATTTGATCTTTGTAGTTGCATCTATTTATCTTTAAATTTTATTTCATATTTTTTCTTTACAGCTGACTATTCTTCCATAAAATATTTATTACCACATTTTCATTATCTATTTCTCAGTTGACTTATTTTAGCTTGTTTCCAATTCCAGCTATTGTGAACAAAGCAGCAATGAAGCTAAGAAAATATTTGTGGAGTCTGATATAAACTCTTTTGGATAAATCTCAGGCAGTAACTTAGCTGGGTCATACAGTAGATTTATTTAAGATTTTTTTCTTGAGAATTCTCTACAGTAATTTCCTATGTGGTCAGAAGAGTGAATGAAGTTTATTTTTTCCATATCGCCATGTCATACTTGTTGGTTGCTTTGTTGAATCTTGGCCATTCTGACAAATTCTGACAGGTAAAATGAAATTCCAGTGTTGTTTTGGTGTGCACTTCCCTAGTAGTTAGGGAAAAGTAATATTTTTGAGATATTTTGTAGCCAACCATTCTTATTTTGCAAACCCAGGACCGTTTTTGAATGGGTCATTTTTTGGACTGTTATTTAAAATCTTTACATGTTCTGGATATTCATCCTTTGTCAGATGTAGAGGAAGCAAAGATTTTCTTTCGTGGCTAAGAGATTTTGTTTTATTTTATGAAGTCTCACTTGTAATTTTTCAGTCTAAGTTCTTGGGTAACTGCAGTCTTATTCAGAATGTCCTTTCCCATACTGGTGTTATAGGATATGGCCTCTGTTTTCTTCTAGCAGTTTTAGTGTTTCAGTTTTCACATTTAGTTTTTTTTTTTTTTTTTATTTTCATTTGGAGTTTGTTTTGTACAAGGTATTAGAGTTCTATTTCACTCTTCTGCACTTAGATATCAGATTTTCACAGCCCTGTTATTTGAAGATATTTTCATTTTTTCCAGTTCATTTTGGTATCTTTGTCAAATATGAAATGTTTGAAGTTGCATGCATGCATGTTGGATCTTTGGTTTTGTTTCATTGGTCTACATGTCTGTTTCTGCCAGTAAATCATTATTTTGAGTCTATATTTATATCTATGTCTCTTTAATATATCCTGAGATTTTTTTTTTTTTTTTTTTTTTTGGCTATCCGGGGTCTTTTGTGCTTCCATATAAATTTTAGAATAGTTTTTTTCTATTTCTTTGAAAAATTAGATGGGAATTTTTATTGGGACTGTCTTGAATCTGTAAGTGACCATTTTCACAATATTAATTCTACCAATCAATGAGCCTTTCCAGTTTCTAGTGACCTTCTCTTTCTCTTTCTCTGGAGGTTTAAAGTTTTCGTTGTAAATTTCCTTCACATCCTTAGTTATGTTTATTCTTAGATTTTTAGAAAAATTCATTGATGTCATTTTGAATGGAAGTATGTCCAAGATCTCTTTCTCACAATGTTTGTTGTTAGTGTATATAAAAAATACTGATTTGAAGAAGTTGAAACTATATACTCTCACATTGTTGAATTTCTAGAAGTTTTCTGGTACAATATTTGGGATCTCTCATGTATAATATGTTATCTGCAAATAGAGATAATTTGACTTCTGCTGTTCTAGTTTTACCCCCTTAATCTCCTTGCTTGCCTTGCTTATCCAGCTAGAACTTTGAGCACATGTGGAAAAGAATTGGGGAAAGTAAACACCCCTCTTTCATTCCAGAGTTCATTGGGATTGCTTCAAGTTTTTCTACATCTAGATTATGCTGGCTGTTTTTCTTTTATATAGAGATTGTATTATGTTGAACTATGTTCCCTCTAACTCTATATTCTCTTAGACTTTCCTTATAAATAAATGTAATATATTTCAAAGGCTTTTTCTGTGTCTATTATGATGATCATGTGATTTCTATGTTTAAGTACACTAATGTGGTTTACTACATTTATTGGTTTGCATATGTTGAAGCATCACTGCATTTCAGGGATAAAACAAACTTGGTCATGGTAGATAATCTTTTTGTTGTATGTCTGTATTCTGTTTTCAAGTATTTTATTTAGCAGTTTATTGATTTAGAGTATTTAGAGCAATAGTTTGCTACTATGCTCATTAAAAACCAGACAACAATGAATGCTTGTGGTGGAGTCAGTTTCTCTTTATTATTTGTTTATTTATTGATATCAATGTGTGTATATTTGTAAAGAGGATTACTCAACTGGCTTACAGACTGTGGTCAGAGAGGTTCAACCATTAGATATTTTACAATGGAAATAGTGAGAATCTAGTAGTTGTTCATTCTACATGGCTGGATGTCTTCTCAGTTGAAATCTGGCACTTAAATATTAGAAAAAAATAGTGCTGATGATCTTCACTTCATATTGGTCTCCTGAAGAAAGTATTGAGTTCAATACTGGTGACAACAACACAATAGAAGCTCTTGCCAGCCGGAGTGAAAGCAGGCTGTCCAAATGCAAAGATTTTTTTCTTCAATGTCCTTTTATGTGATCTGTCCCGGGACAGTGCGGCTCACATTTATGGTGGATTTATTTATTTATTTATTTTTGCTTTAAATTATCTTATTTGGAAATCCTCATTCAGGAATGCACAGTACCTTGGATTTTAATGATTCCAGATGTAGTCATATTGACTGCAATTTGATTAGCAGTCACAACCAGTTGTGTGTCTTCTATTGACTGCTGTCCACTGCACAAATCAAGCTTCTCTAATCAAAGCTAAAGGCAGCTCAGATCTATGTATATAAACAAAAAATATTTAGAAGACACTTCAACATCATGCCTATTTATCAAACTAGCAATAGTAGATACTACTCTAGGGATATAGACTAAAAATACGATTATAGTACTAGACATGAAATTATCTACTATAGATTAAGCCTCAAATCTAATAAAGTGACTAAGTTACCCAAAATGTCATTTGATTGCACTATGTAGGCACATTCATAGACACATATCACTTTGGCATGTCAGTTCTGTAGCATTTGGTGTTCAATACTGGGTAATACAATTGATGTATTTTCTCCACCATAAGCCTGAATTGTACCTTTCAGCAGTAGGAATATTTCCTAGTCAGTATGAGATTGATTTCATCATGTCCTGTAGGCATGGTGCCTTCATCAATAGGATCTTACCATGTAGTTAAGGTGGGTAACTAAGGCCAATGACAATACCTTGTATTCTTTTGGAGATGTCTTCAGTTTCTCTGACCAATAAATCACAGGGAAGTATCCCATACCTTGTGCTATGATTTTCATTTAATAATCCATATCTTCTCAGAACAGCATTGACAAGCCAGAGTTCAAACTGTTCAAAAAGTTATATTTTGAAGTTATATTTTACATTTTCAATTTTTGTGGTTTATTTCTCCTTATGATCAAAACAGGTAGCAGATTGAATTCAAGTCAGTATTGTGGTAAAGAAGGATAAGGAATCAGTATATAGTTCAGTTAAATGTCATAGAATCATAAATTTTAACTGTGCATAATGTAGAGGAAACTATGATTTTTTTTTTTTTAGGATTTCATTGTCACTCCCAACAAAGCTTCTTACTTTAATATTTATACCTTCATAATTATTATTGTCCATTAATTCTGGGATACTTCTACTTACTGACAAGTTTAGCATCTGATTTCATCTTTGCCATGTCAAATTCTGCCATCAAATTTATTGTTTTTCCTTTTCATATTGATACAAATTCAACTAGTTCTTTAATTATATTGTATTCACTAATTTCTGATTCAGTTCAGTTCAGTTGTTCCCTCACAAATGCAAGCTGTTATGTTATGTTGTGTTATGTTATGCTATGTTATTTTGTCATGTAATGTTATGAGTATCCAGAAGTATTTCATCTTGGAAACATGAAGCTACATTTTTTTCTTTCTCTCCAGTGATAGCATCTACCTAGTTAAGACACTCAGGTACTTCTATACCTGTTCTTCAACGCATTGAAATGCCCAGTCCCTTGACTCTTCCATCATTTTTTATTTTAGTAGGTTCATTCATATTTCTTTACCCATTCATCATAAAAATAGCCTAAACTATATTACTATATCTGTTAAGTAATAGGTCCTGTCTCTCTGAGTTATGCTAACTCTTTTTGCTTTGATTTTCAAAATACCAGAAAAAAATAATTACATGAGTATATATTTATGTGTATATTCAAAGTAACAAATGAGTCAATCTATACACAGGTTATGACATCTTTCCTGGCACACTTTAAAGATGCACCAGATATTATTAATTGTCTGTCAAAATTTTAACTTAAACCAATTTAATCATTCTCTTCCCCCCTTCTAGACAGCTGCTTCTGAAACACAAAATAACCTATATACATTGGTGATAATGCAGGCATTGTTGATAACTCATTTCTGCTTGTAAATCTTTCCATGTGTCCCAGTTCTCTCTCTTTCTTTCTCTCTTTCCCTCTCTTTCTCACATACATACATACAACAACAACAACTTCTAATTTTATACAATTTTTAAAAATTTCTATTCTATCACTTACATTTTGATTATCAACAAATAAAAAATAATCTTTTAGTGGAAAATCACTAATTCTTCCATTTGCAATTTCACCAATAAAGTTATTAGTCTCTTGAGCTTGCCTATATTTCCTTTTCCTCCTTTTTCAGATAAGGAAAGGTTTCTTTCTTTGTAAGGGCTGATAATATAGCTCAGTTGTAGAGTAATGCATATGTGAAACACTTAGTTCAATTCCCAGACCTTCAAAAATAAAAATAAAACAAAACACCAGAAAAAACTAGATAGTTGAAAGTCAGATCACATGTTTTTTATTCTATTCATTCTTTCAACATAATTTTTAAAATTATGTTATGTTTTGTTTAATTCCACCTCTATCTTATATCTTAATTGTGTTTCCTGGTTCTTGCTTATCTATCTATCTATCTATCTATCTATCTATCTATCTATCTATCTATCTATCTATCTATCTATCTTTCTATCATCTCCCTCCAACCACCCATTCATTTACCCATCCATCCATCTATCCATCCATCCATCCATCCATCCATCCATCCATCCATCCATCCATCTATCCATCTACCTTCACATATCCTTAGATATGAAAACAGGATCTAATAGGTAGCACAGGTTGGTCTGTAGCTATTTTCATATTCATGATCCCCTTTTATTCCCTAAAAGTAAAATTATAGACAGAACTGCCAGGCTTGGCTAAATATCTGCCATCAAAATAACTACTAATGTTTCAACTACCCCTCCCCTATTTTTAAGATGACATTTATATTCTATCATTTGTATTTACATTTTTTTTTCAATTTCTTCTAATTCTCTAGTCATTTTCAGTCTTTATCCCATCATTCCATGAACTTGTTTTGGAAAGTGTCATCTTGATATTCATGGCAATTTCTCTCCTCTGAATTTTGTTATACCTCCATAGAATTTATTCATCAATATTCATGAAACCCTCTTAGTTTAATAATTTTAAATTGCTGAATCCAGGGTATGTACTTGACTTCTATGATTTCTATGTATATCCTACATGGTGTCTTTATCCATGGTTCTAACTAACAGCAATAGCCTGCTAATTTATATATGTTGGTGTCCAGGATAGATTTCTCCTATTGTCTCTACTTAGATAGTTCACAGACTAAATGGGTATAAATATATAAGTATGAGGTTATCTCCATACCACCATCTCTCTTTCTTTTTATCACATACGTAAGAATAGTGCAAGGTAGGAGCCTAAGAAGCATCCTTATCTTCTTTTTTTTTTTTTTCAAAAGAAATTCAAAATATTTATTTCAGGTACAATTTATTAAGGAACTACATAAAAATGAGTATAGGTCATAATAATTTATTTTTTTTTAATTTTTATTTTTAATTTTTTTTCAGTAAATCAAAAAAATTTAAAAAGCATTCAAACAGAATAAAATGAAAAGAAACAAACAAGCAAAATACCAAGGGTCAGATATACTTATACAAGAATTCTATAGAGCCTTCAAACAAGCAATACTTTTTGAGTTATGTTTAAAAAAATTCAGAACCACAATAAGCTCCTTCACAAAGCAAATAATATTGAAATAGTGAAATCAAGTGTAAACCCAACAAAAATATATAAATTATAGTCCAGTATCCCTCATGAATATACATACAAAAATTCTCAATGAAGTAGTTGCAAACTGAATACAAGAGATATAAAAAAATAATATTCCATGAATAACTGAACAACTGTTTTTTTGTTTTTTTTTTTGTTGTTGTTGTTGTTTTGTTTTAGAAGACCGTACTCCATATACAGGCTGCATGTTTTGGGATAGCCCCCACTCCAGATGTTTGAGACCTACATGAAAAAAATGGATACAGAAAATGTGGTACATTTACACAATGGAGTACTACTCAGCCATTAAAAATAATGAGCTCATGAAATTCTTAGACAAATGGATGGAGCTAGAAAATATCATCCTGAGTGAGATGACCCAATCACAAAAGAACACACATGGTATGCACTCACTGATAAGCGGATATTAGCCCCAAAACACACAATACCTAAGATGCAATGCATAAACCTCATGAAACTCAAGAAGAAGGAGGAAGACCAAAGTGAGGGTACTTTTGTCCTTTTTAGAATGAGTATCAAAAGATTCAACCAGAACTCCCAGGATCTAAACCTCCAGCCTGAGAACAGACAGGGGCAAGCTGTCCTCTGAGAGGCTCTAACCAGCAGCTGACTCAGACAGATACAGACATCCAGAGCCAAACAGTGGATGGAGCTTGAGGACTCTTAAAGAAGAATAGGTGGAAGGATTGTGGGCCCTAAGGAGATAGGAACTGCACAGGAAGATCAACAGAGTAAATGAACCTGAACCCTTGGAGCTCTCAGAGACTGAATCACCAACCGTGGAGCATACCTAGTCTACACAGATCTACCTCCATGGGCTGAACCTAGGCCTCCCTGCACATATGTTGTAAATGTGCAGCTTGGTTTTCATGTAGGCATCCTTATCTTCTATGTTCCCATAATGCTGCAGCCTCTTCTCCTGACAAATCCATTAAGATATCCTATAGCGTTGATATCCCAATGCCTAACTGGAACCAGATACCTTTGTGGGGTTTTATTCTTTCTTACTTTAACTTATTTATTCCCTCAATGCCTTAGTTTCCCTCCTAGGACAACGGGAATAATGTAAGTGAGCTCCTATTTCTAAGAGGTATTTTAATGTTTTATATAAGTAAATAATGAATTCGCATGTACAAAATATCAATATTGTGTTAGGGATCATTTTGGTTTTGTCAGCTTCCTTTTATCTGTCTGCTTCTGTTTATAATGCCACTACCTAGTTCAGACTGTCATCATCTTCTTGTACATATTACTAAAATCACCTTTAATTTGTTTCCCTGCCAACAGTCTTGTCCCTATTCAATGCATGTTCTTTGTTGTCATCAGAGCAATCTGTTTAGAATGAATAACAGATTGTATCATTCCCTTTAAAAAAACACAGAGAGGGGTTTTGTTACATAGTAGTGTATCCACACTCCTTCAGATAGCACAAGTCTCTAGGCCTACATCTTGTTTTCTTTGGCACCTTCTTTGTGTTTGACAACAATATCTTTAAAAATTGCTTGTAATTACTTAATTGCTCTATGTTCTCTCATGCTTCCTTGCCTTTCCACGCCTACATTGTACAAACTGCACCTGGAAAATTACATCTTGAATATAAAACAGAGATTAAAGTATCATATTCCCCCGTGAATTATTTTCTTTTTTTATTAAATATTTTATTTACATTTCAGATGTAATCCCCTTTCCCCATTTCCCCCCAACCCAGGAAGCCCCTATCCCATCTCCCCTCCTCCTGCTTCTATGAGGATGTACCCCCAAACCACCCTCCCACTCCCACTTCCCCACCCTCAAATTCCCCACCACTGGGTGTCCAACCTTCATGGGACTAAGGATCTCCTTTTCCACCTACGCCCAACAAGACCATCCTCCCCTACATATACAGCTGGAGTCATGGGTCCCTCCCTATGTGCTCCCAGGCTGGTGGTTTAGACCCTGGAAGCTCTGGTTGGTTGGTATTGTTGCTCTCCCCATGAGCCACAAACCCTTTCAGCTCCATCAGTCTTCTCTCTAACTCCTCCATTGGGAACCTCATGATCAGTTCAATTGTTAGCTGTGAGAATCTGCCTCTTTATACGTCAGGCTCTGGCAGACCTCTAAGGAGACAGTGAATTATTTTCTAAACTCATCTCACCATCTGACTTCTTGGTGCTTCCATAGCACCCAACTAGGTTATTATGCCCATTAGCACTCATGCTACATGCCAGACTCTTACTCAGTTCACAACCCCCAATAATCAAACATCATTGTTCTATTTAATCTCTCTACATCTCTAATTTACTACTAGACTGGACATGACATGTATGCTCAAAAAGTGTATAAATTAAATCAGTGTGATATATTACAATTAACCACTAACATTTTTTAAATGAGAAGAATGTTTAGAATATATGTATGTCTAAGAGGATCTAGGGATAGTATCATTATGATTGAATAGTGGATTTGGGACAGTGTAACTTTGGCTGGCTTGAGAAAATTGAAATGGTAAAAGGATCATTAAGAAGGAAAAATTTCTATAAGATTACTTCATATCTGAGAAATCCTTGCCCAACTCCATAATATTCCTGCCCCTGAATATTCAACGGGGATTGGTTTTAAAATGCCCACCCCATATCAAAATCTGTAGGAGCTCTCAATCTTTACATAAACCAACATGATATTCATGTATTATCTCATACATTTGAAATCCTGTTTTAATTTCTTATAATATAAAATACAATATAAATATAGCATAAAATTGTTGCTGTATTATTTCAGAAATAACAAGAAATACATGTCTATGTGTTAAGGATAGATTAAAATTGTTACCAAATATTTTCAACTTGAGGTTGAATGTTAGATATGTTACTTGTGGGTGAGAAAGTTTGAGTCTATTTCTAAGCCAGTTCTTCTCAATTTCTTGCTGGTTTTGATACTCAATTTCTATTCTTTTGTGAAGCCAAAAGAAGAAATTAATTGAAGAGTATTAGTTATATATACATGCTCATATCCTAAAACAATCCTTTGTTTTCATCAGTTCTCAGAATAGAATTTATTGGTTACATTTAAAGAGCTCTTATCATTTGTAAACCTAATAACCCACAGCAGATACATTTTTCTGTTGAAAAGCCTCCAGCATTTTCAAGTGAATTTTACTGTCATCCTACAAAAGGAAACTAGTCTGTGATATATCAGTGAAGAATGCCTATTTGAGTATTAATAGAAGTAATCTTAACACTAAGAAACTATACTGAGAGTCTTGTCAATAATTCTATCCCCAGAAAGATAGGCCTCAGTGGTTAATAAACAAGGTAGTTTTAAAATAGAAACACTGAGCATCACATACATACACGTAAGCACATTCGCACAAATGCACACACACTGTCCAAAGCCTTTCAGCAGGTTAGATGCTGAAAGAAGAAAGCAAAAGGACCACACAGAAAATCATGTTTGCTGCTTCCTATTTTTGGATCTACGCAATCACAGAGTGAGTCACCATCAGTGATGGTTAAAATTTTTACTGACGCATTTAGCAGGGACAGGGCAGAGAATCATTTATGTGGGATGATTTGAAGGGCACTTGGAGACCTCCTTGTTCTTCCAAATATCATGTCTTATAGTCTGCTAATGACATTTGCAATTACTACCTCCTTGTCACTCAAAGGATACATTACCACATTATAAAGTGTTAGCTCACCGAATCAGACAGCTGTCAAACAAAAAGGCTTGAAGATAGAATGAAAACCAGAGATTTTTTTTTTTTTTTTTTTGATGTAGGGGATAAGTAGTAACAGTGTATTGGAATATCTAAAGCAAAGGACTTTGGGAGTTTTCCATCCCTTTAGAAATAATAGGAGTATGTACATAAACTAGTTAGGGACACCATAACACATGTTCACACAACAGCCACAATTTCCCCTGAAATTCTCTCTTCCATCCCTAGCAGGCATTACTGATCTCTGTACCTGCAAGTCCTATCCAGATGTAGATTTTTATCTCAATTCTGACTCCACTCTAATAATTATAGAACTTAGTTCATAATCTTCTGCCACAAAGTCTGACCACTATATTTCCTTGTTTTGTGCTTTGAATACCTTTGTCAACATGCTCTAAAAGTAGCTTTTGCACATGTTCTGATCTCTGAATTAAGGAAAGGAAATCTAATCAACAAAACCACCAGAGGATATGCACTTTCTTGCCTGTCATCCAGTTATACCCACGTCCACATGTTTTCATTGTCTTTCCACATCACCTGTTTTCTAATGGTTTGTAGTCTCAATGACATCATTAATGTTGGCCCTACTATTTCAAATTTTAGGGAGTTATATGTTCATTACCTGTATTGTGGACTATTTTCTAAGAAGAATAAGATAAGAAAAATAAGGATATTGATTTAATATATTTCTAAGAGAAGTTGAAGGCAGATGTATTATGTCTACCACTTACATGCGTTGTAAAGATATTAACTATAAATAAATATTTCAAATGTTGTATTAGAACAGATAAATAATTACCTACCCAGTAAACCTAGTTTAAAGAATACATTTTTGAAACAAATTACTATCTGCTTATTTGGATATTGTACTTATTCTTAGTAGAGAGTTCCCTTTATTTATATATTATGTACTTCACAAGAATGTGCTGTATTTCTACAATGAAGCATATACTCTATTAGGTACTGTCATATCAACAAAGTGACCAAGCAACAAATGTGAAAGAGAAAAGGAGACTCAGGGAAGAGGTTACAAGAGGGATAGACTGAGTGGGAGATGGGGAAGGTGGTGTATATAAGGGGGGAGAATCTACTGAAATACACTTTATTTGGAAACACTTAAAAACAACTTGTATGCTAATTAAAATAGTTTAAAATGCAATAGAAATCAATTATAAATAGATTTTGAAGTTTGAAAATTTGGCCTTTAAATGTGACATTTTCAAACCTATTAGCTCTGTCCATGGGCAAGTTACTTCACCAGTTAACTTCATCATCTTTAAATATTATAGAGCAACTCTTTACTCTTTCATGGTTATTATAAAATGTAAAAATCCAGTTACAAAATCACTGATATATTCAACACCAGATAATAGATATGTCTCTGTAATGTTTTTTCCATGTATGTTTTAGAGATAAGGATTTGGTGTTGGCTAACTTTCCCTGGAGAAGACTATTTCTCCCAATCTCAGAATTACTTAGTTGCCTGTAGGTTCTTTGTTGAAGGTTGAGGCCTCTTCATGTGTTTCCCCTGCCCATATTATCATGTCTACTGCTGTTGTTATTGCTCAGTTCATGTTTATGCAGCCATATTTGTGAAAATTTCTAAAATTTCCTAGGAGACATAATCTTACAGCAAAGTCACTGACCCTCTGGCTCTCACAATCCTTTCATCATCCTCTTTTTGCAATAATCCCTGAGCTTTACGCATGTAAATTGTGTTTTTGATGTTTCCATTGGGACTGGGTTCCACTACTCAATATCTTGTTTGGATGTGGTTTTCTGTAATCATCTTTACTGCAAAGAGAAGTTTCCTTGATGATGAGGGCAATCTAAACTTATCTTTCTGTGTAAAGACAAATATTTAGAATATATCTAGGGATTATGCTAGACTAGTAAAATGGTGGTTGTAGGAACTCCTGCCAGGTATTTCTTCAAGATCTGTGACTTCACTAACCCTGGGAAGCTGGCTAGGTTTTCAATGCAAACATGTTTTCACTCTTGTTGAATGGACCTTAAGTCCAATAAGAGAGCTATTGATTATCACCAAAGTATGCATATCACTACTTTCAATTAAACCTTAGGATAGTCATGCTGGGCTGGCCATTGTTGTGGCTCACAGGCATCATAGCTGGATATTTCTGTTAGTTGCTTCCCTCCTTTGGAAACACACATGGCAGTTTTGGGTACCATGAAAGCCTCTTCCCTGAGGACTAGATTTCATGTTAGTTAAAGTGCCCTGTGTCTGAAGTGCAGTGTTTTTAACAGTAGAAATGCCCTCTTCTCCTATTTTTTTTTTTTTTTTTTTTTTTTTTTTGTGGTGCAACCAAGGCCTATGATAACAATGGCCTATGATATTTTGGGAATCTCTTGGACAACAATGACCAACAACTCAGAAGAAAGTCTATGATGCTTGGTGTTCAGGTTTTTGTTAGATACTGCTTGACTCTTGCACGGTGTATGCTCAGCAAACATGGGGAATTTTCATTTAAACTATATATGTATATTTATATGGTGACTTATATTTATTATAAGTATTTTAGGTAGACCATTAACAGTATGATTTCTTATGACTTTTTCAGGCACTCTTGCTGTTATTTTATTCTTGCATTCTTCTGCATTTATCTCCTTCTCCTCTCCTTAATTAGAGCAACCTCCTTTTTCCTGTTTCCCTATCCATTCACCAAGACATTGTTATTTCCTTCAGAAAGAAGCTTTTTCACCATTTAGCATTCTCTGATCCAAGAAAAGCTTAAAGGACAAAAATACATTTTTATTCAATATGGTTACCCAGTAGTCTAGGACTTAGGTAAAATGTGAAAGCTATTCCCCCATTTTTTTAATAGAAGCAACCATGTGGACAAATTATGCTAATAGAACTCTCCTGACAATATTACTACCCAGTATAGAGCATATTTGGAGGAACTAGAATTGGTTCCTCACTCTAAAGAAGAATTATGGTTTATTAGATAGGCCACTGGTTAAAAGACCTGGGATTTAATATTATATATTCATGGGCTTAATCTCTTGACAAGAATACATATACACATATACATGTGTGTATACATACACACACACACACAAACACACACACATACACATATATATGCATTAAGTAGGCACTCACATAATCTGATTCATATTTGTGTTTTTACTATAATATATTTGTAGGTCATACCATCATTACAATCAAATGTTTATCAGGAGACAAATATATTAAGAGACTACACTATTAATTCATGATTTATACTCACACTTTCCCTAACCCATGTGTAATGTTAAACTTTGAGAAATGTTAAGACTTTTTAAAAATAAAATCAACAGGCCTTCATCACAAAATCAACTTCATCACACACACAAAAAACTTCTTTAAAAGTTTTACTAATTTCTTTCAATTGGTGTACAAAGTAGTGGGTTTTATAATGACATCTAATATACACATTTTCATGTCATTGCACATTACTCATGTTTGCTCTTGTTGCCTTTTCTTTTCTTCTACTTTCCCCTCCTGCCTTTTTCTTTCCCATCTTGGGACAGAGAGTGATTGGTGGCTTTCAACCTGGTTCTTAGCATTAATGCTAGAATGATATTTCAGTTGTGTGTTATGTACCCAACTTATTTAATTTTGGTTGTGCCTTACACCTGCAAGAGTAAGTAGCCATTTACCCTTGAACATATCCTTTCAAGTCCTGAAATGTTTCTTATTTAATAAATATACAATGTGATGTAAGGAAGTAGAGTACAAAACGTAGCCTAAAATCACATCCTTTTTCTCTTAAGACCTGACACTGAGTAGTTTTGAGATATAAAAGAGTAATGTACTATCTTGGAATTCTTCTTCATATAATTTATCAACACTGTTTCTAAGAGGTCTTCTACCTCTAAAGCACACTGTACCTAATCCCACAGTCTCAGCACCCTTTCTTCAGTTTTACCTTTTCCCTTTGTTTTAAAAAATTGGAAGCCATGCCCTAAGAAATATCAAAAATTATTTTTTTGTCCTTCATATATCTCCTGGATAATGTTTCTGCCAATTTTCTCTCCCTTAAAAAAGAAAAAACAAGACAATAGAAATATAAATTCCAATCATGTCCAGGGCTATTACTAAGTGCCTATTTATATAAAATTCTAGACTCGGCATTAACTGAAAGCAAAAATTGTTAAAACAACATGTTATGAAAAGAAAAAAATGCAGGGTTTATTTCTTGATACAGCAGAGAAATACAAAGAATTGCTTAGAGAATCACAGACCATGCATGCAAAAGTAATCCTCCAGGGCAATCTCAATTCATCTATTTCGTGGATGAAAACACTGGCATCCAAAGAAGTAAAGGGATTTTCCAAGACACGGAGTAGATCAAATTCAGAGATAATTCTCAGCCCAAGGGTTTCAACAAATTTGTGAATTAAACTTGGGTCAGAGCCATACTAACTGACAGGGCCTAGATCATTTTCTCTGAGACACTAAAATGCCAAACTCCCTCTGGGAGAAAGGAAGAAGAAACTGACATACAATTAAATTTAACATTGAAATATTTTCCTTATTAATGTTGAAGAGCTGCTGAGGCATGAATTATTTCTATTTCACACAGAAATTAATCACAAAGGAATTAACGATTAAAGTGATTAATTGGCTTGCCCATCCATGATCACATCCAAAGCTGGTGACAGAATGAGTATTTAAACAGTACTCTCTATTTCTAATACCTATTTTCTTCTTGATTCTCTATATGAATACATATACTTATAGGTGTGCACTTAGTACCTATGGGCACATTTATGAACGTGTGTGTGTTTGTGTGTATGTGTGTGTGAATGTATTGAATATATGCTCACACTGTCATGGTGATATACATTATCATGGCAGCATAAGAGCAAATTAAGTTTTCTGTGTAACTTGAATTCTCAGAGATTATTTTATTTTTGCAATTTTCCTCAAAAGCTAATACATACCAGGTTATTAGAAGACTAGTTAGCAAGTCAATGAAACAACCATTATAGAAACCAAGACTCAAATAACATTTGAGGACTTGTAACTATCAATCTCAAAAAACATGAAACAGGTTCTAGAGATCAGCATAAAACTTGATGTTTCCCTTCTAACAAATAGTGCACATGTGAGTGTGTGTGTGTGTGTGGGGGGGTTGTTTATGTGTATGTGTATGGGCGTGCGCGCGCGTGCATGCAGGGGGTCACAGAGAGACAGATAGACAGACACACACACATTCTCTCTCTTTTTCTCTGTCTATCTGTCTCAAACACAAAATAGACATTTGTAAACAGTAACACGTATCATTAAATAGTCATGTTATATGTTTATGTTCTTATAATTGATAATTCTCTCTTCCTACATCTTCTTTTATTGGACAGATGAAGAAAAGTGGATGGACTGTTAAAATAAACAGGGCTAAAAGCAAAAATCCTGGTCTAGAGGATTGGCAGTATATTTGGCCTCTTTTTTTAAAATGTATGGTTAGCTAGATATGAAAAAAATCTATTTTTCCTCTTTCCATCCTGAAGTTTCAGAAAATAGAGATATGTGGATTGAAGTTGTAAGCTCACTGGTAAAAGGCCTATTGGTATGTGTGAGGGGCCCTGAATTCTATCCTCAATACCAAAATATATGATTAAAAGAAAATTGAGATATGTGCCCCTAATAAAAATGTATTCTGTAAAAATGTTTTTAGTGTGAGCCACTCTATCACTGCTGGATAAGCCTATGGTTGGCCAATAGTACACAGCTTAATCCCAATTAATACCCTAAAATTATACATAACTTTACCATTTATGAATTAGAGCCACTTTTGCTAGCCCATTAATCAACATGAAAATTTATATAAGGTAAATAGAGTAAAATATTGTCATTCATCTTAACTTGTTCTAAAGAAAATATTTATTATTATAAATCCAAAAATGCAGTCCAGAAAATTGAGTAAAAGAGCTTTATTGATTTTAAATGTATTTCTTTTACCTCTGTGCTTGGAAAGAGAGCTTCATATATTATTATATCTAGACTATATAGTTTATTCTGGTGAGTTTTAAGTGTATTTTCACTAATTGAGTAGTTTTATTATTAACTAGCTGTCAATCTATTGGTGGAATATTTGACAACCAGTTTGGACCTATAGTAGAATGTACAGAAGTTGGGGCTTGTCTAGACAATGAGAAGAGTAGGATAAGGAGAAACGAGGGATAGGAGTGGGGAGGGGTAGCAATAGAAAATGTGAGGATAGGCTATCGCTCCAGCAGGGGACAGAGCATTATTGATTCCAAAGCTGTTCAGCTGCTTGTAGCCTCAGGGCTGTGACATTATTAAAAACTTCAATTTGGTGACAAATACCTCACAGAATCTCTTGAAGCTGGCTGGGGAAGGGTGGCAGCTTCTTGACAGGCTAAAATTGTATTTGTCAGTTCAAGTCAGACTATGGAGACAGAGAAGGCTTTTAGGAAGCCCCACTCCATTCTGCCACAGCCATGCCCACATTATGCAAACTCACAGGCACAATCACTTGGAGAATGTTCCAATATTCCTAGCAAGGAAATATTTGCTATAGAATGGGAGAAGTTGGGGAAGAAAGGTGTTTGAGCTAAACAACTGCCTATAAATGATCTGGTAAGATCACTTAAGGGCCTGTCTGAGCCGTTAACCAATCTGGACCTTGGCTCATTTCTTTGAGAGATCTTATCTGTCCTCCTTAGAATTTTAGGTAATGTTGCAGAGAGGGTCTATATTTAGAAATATGGAAGAATAATTTGTGGGTAACTAATTTGCAGATAATTAAGCAAAACAGATAGCAAACGGTAAGTGAAAGGAAGGACACAGGATGCCAGGAGAAGTGGAAGGAGAGAACGTATGAGCAAACAAAGTTTGATAAAAATTTCAGATTAAGGAAGTTTTCTAAGTGACTTAAACTGCAATGAGATATTTTGGAAACCTGGGTGTGACCAGGCTGCATAAGGTGGAAAGAGGATCATTACCTCCAAGCAAAAGTCTTATCTGTTTTGTTCATTTCTTTTCATGGTACCCTCAGAACTAGCAATTAGTCTGGAATACAGGAAGCCCTGGTATTTCTTGAAAAAAAAATTTTTTTTTTTAATCCATGGAAACATTTATTTAAATACAGCCTTAATTGCTTATATTACTGATATGGTATATTGTTTTGATAATTTTTCTTTTATTATTGGATATTTTATTTATTTACATTTCAGATGTTACCCCTTTCCCCATTCTTCCACCCAGAAACCCCTTATCGCATCTCCCCTCCTGCTACTTCTATTAGGGTGTGCCCTCACCAATCCACCCACTCTCCTCCCCTGCCCTCGAATTCCCCCATACTGGGCATCCAGCCTTAACAGGGCCAAGGCCTTCCTCTCCCACTGATGTCTGACAAGGTCATCCTCCCCTACATATAGAGCTGGAGCCCGGGGTCCCTCCAAGGGTATTCCCAGGCTGGTGGTTTAGTCCCTGGGTGTTCTGGTTGGTTGGTATCTTCACTCTTCCAATGGGGCCCAAAAACCCCTTCAGCTCCTTCAGTCTTCTCTCTACCTCCTCCATTGGGGATCCCATGATCAGTTCAATGGTTAGCTGCCAGCATCCACTTCTGGCAAAGCCTCTCAGGAGACAGGTATATCAGGCTCTGGTCAGCATGCACTTCCTGGCATCCACAATAGAGCCTAAGTTTGGTGTCTGCGCACGGGATGGATCCTTAGGTAGGTCAGTCTCCAGATGGCCGCTCCTCCAGTCTCTGCTCTACACTTTGTCTCCATACTTGCTCCCATGAGTATTCTGTTACTCCTTCTAAGAAGGACCAAAGCACCCACACTTTGATCTTCCTTCTTGAACTTCATGTGGTCTGTGAGTTGTACCTTAGGTATTATGAGCTTTTGGGCTAATATCCACTTATCAGTGAGTGCATACCATGTGTGTTATTTTGTGATTGGGTTACCTCACTCAGGATGATATTTTCTAGTTCCATCCGTTTGCCTAGGAATTTCATGAATTCATTGTTTTTAATAGTTGAGTAATACTCCATTGTGTAGATGTACCACATTTTCTGTATCCATTCCTCTGTTGAAGGACATCTGGGTTCTTTCCAGCTTCTAGCTATTATAAATAAGGCTGCTATGAACATAGTGGAGCATTTGTCTTTGTTATATGTTGGAGCATCTTCTGAATATATGCCCAGGAGTAGTATAGCTGGGTCCTCAGGTAATACTATATCCAATTTTCCGAGGAACCGCCAGACTAATTTCCATAATAGTTGTACCATCTTGCAATCCCACCAACAATGGAGGAGTGTTCTTCTTTCTCCACATCCTCACCAGCATCTGCTATCACCTGAGTTTTTGATCTTAGCCATTCTGACTGGTGTGAGGTGGAATCTCAGGGTTGTTTTGATTTGCATTTTCCTCATGACTAAGGATGTTGAACATTTCTTTAGTTGCTTCTTGGGCATTTGAGTTTCCTCAGTTGAGAATTTTTTGTTTAGCTCTGTACCCCATTTTTAATAGGGTTATTTAATTGTTTGGAGTCTAATTTCTTGAGTTCTTTGTGTACATTGGATATTAGCTCTCTGTGAGATGTAGGATTTGTAAGGATCTTTTCCCAATCTGTTGGTTGCCCTTTCATCCTATTGACAGTGTCCTTTGCCTTACAGAAGATTTGCAATTTTATGAGGTCCTGTTTGTCAATTCTTGATCTTAGAGCATAGGCCATTGGTGTTCTGTTCAGGAACTTTTCCCCTGTGCCCAAGTATTCAAGGCTCTTCCCCACCTTCTCTTCTATTAGTTTCTGTGTATCTGGTTTTATGTGGAGTGATAAAAACTGCATTGTATTCATACAGAGATAGTCAAGAAGATCAATGGAATAGAATTGAAGACCCAGACTTGATCTTTGACAATAGTGCTAAAACCATCTAGTAAAAAAAAAAAAATATTTTTAATGGCTCTGCTTCTAATATAATACAATACTGTTTCAGCTTGACATGGAATATCTCCACTGACAGCCACAGTTCTGTTGTAAAGTAAAAACTTATTTAAAGTTCATAATATCTCTATGAACTTGAGTTAATATCATTTATCGACATTAGTGAAAGAATATTTGTTACTGTTTAAGGGAATAGATTTTAACAAATCTTGGATCCACCTTTTCCTAGGGATATGGCCTTGCTCAAGTTCCACAAACTTATTTTCCCTATGCTTTTCCCACTAGAAATTTAAGGGAGAGCTACTATGCTAATTAAGTCAGCATATATGTGTAGAGATTTTGACTCTCTTGTTGAGAAAACTGAAGCACAAAGTGAATAAAATAAATATGCACAAAATTGCATAGTTAATAAGTATCAGAGACAAAATTTAGACCCATGTAGATTGTCATTCTACATAGCTATAGAGACACAGGACTCACTCAGGGCACTTGAGCACTGAACCTAGTTTTCAAGTCCTTAGGAGAACAAAGTGCCTTTCCCCCATATCTCTTTTTATTACTTCCCCATTTGACATTGAGAAAATTCCATACATGAATTGTAAACTGTTTTCTTTTCTAATGTCAATTTATCCAATATCTAAATTCTTCTTTAAAAATCTGGTCCTTCGCAACACCCACTCCTCAGTAGCTCAGATGACTTCACATCATTTATGTTTTACAGTGTTTTTGGAAAGCATAAATTGTGACATTCGTTATCATACGACTTCTTGATGACTTAATGTAACCTTCAAAGCTAATGTAAAGTGATGCTCCGCAAACTCCACAGTCACTCTTTTCACATTAAACATGGGAAAAAACCAACCAAACAAAAAAATCTGGTCCTTCATTCAATTTAGTCATATGACAATCTTATTACTGTTCAAATTTCTTTCAAACAGTTCAGTGACAATGGATAACTCTAAAAACTGATACCTGGTTATCTAATATCACTCCCCTACCCCAATAATACACACACACACACACACACACACACAGAGAGACAGAGAGACAGGGAGACAGAGAGACAGAGAGACAGAGAGACAGAGACAGAGAAAGACAGAGAGACAGAGTGAATTGGGGAAGCTAAATATGAATTAAGTATTTCTGAGTCTTCTGTGTAATGCCACAATTTATCATCTGTTGCTTGCATTTCTTCAAGTGGATATCACTTCCTTAATCCAACTTCTCCTCAGCAGTTTCCTCTACATGACAAGCAGAGCCTTTTTTCCACCACATGTATTCTTCTGACATTTTTATACTTAAAACACCTATAAAGTATTTTCCGTTTTATAGCACTGAAAATTTTCTATAATCTAGGTCTTTTCTTTATGTTCTTACCATTTCTTATAATTTATCATATCTTATATTCTTATCATTTTGTTCTGTAGTTAATGATTGATTATTAGTGTGGGGGAGGAGGAAAATAGAGAAAGTTGGGGCTCCTGAGGAATAACAATTATACATTTAAAAGTCTCTATATCCCTGCTGACCAGAATAATGGTTAACACATAAAATTTAAAATAACAACCAATGAAGATTAAATATAATCTCATTATGCAAAAGAACTAACTATAAGTGACTGAATTCCTTAATGATTCACAAAATCAAATTCTCTGGGTTCATTATAATGACAGATATGGTAAAGTATTTTGAATTCTGTAAAGTTGTATAAAAATGAGGCAGATTTTCCTTTTATTAAGATACAAAGAAAATTGGACAGTTATATAGTGAAAGTGCTATGCCCCACTGATGGAGTGGGAAAAAACATTGGGGCAATCAGAGAATTCACTCTTTAAAGAAGTAACAGCCTGTACCAGAACACTGCAAGAATATTAACACCCAGAAAAACCCAGTAGAGTTTGCAGAGACATCCTCAGGCCCATACAAGCTCAGGCAAGATTAAACTGACTGTTCAGAAAACTACACTTCAATGCTAGTCAAAAATCAGGATTACATCACACTGGTATTGATACCTAACAATTAGTGGAAAGATAATGATTATTACCAAAATACTTGCACTTTTTAAAATTTCCCTCAACTACATATTATCATTTATTTTATGTATTCTTTGTGCAGAGGTTCAATGATATGTATATGGCCTTTTACATAAAAATGATAATGTTTATCTATTTTATTTTGTCTACCGATTGACTTTTTTATGTATCTATAAGACAGTTTACAAAAATCTTTGTGACCAATTTAAACTTTGTTCATTGATAACAAGTATTTTCAAACGTGTTTTCTTTGTAGCTGTAACAAGAGACAATAACCCTTAAGGTTAAGAAGCAATATTTTTACCTACTCAGCACCCTCTATCTGCATAATCTAATTAATTAA
Source organism: Mastomys natalensis (assembly GCA_021653895.1). Taxonomy (NCBI): domain Eukaryota; kingdom Metazoa; phylum Chordata; class Mammalia; order Rodentia; family Muridae; genus Mastomys; species Mastomys natalensis. The sequence goes on from JAJTUV010004285.1 coordinate 33,540, forward strand.
TGAGTCAGACAAAGAAAATGCTCTGATATTTCTCTGCATGAAATTACTCTTACAAATATTGTATACCATCATTTGAAAAATTATTTATTTTTAGTTTATTATGTTGTTGACCAGTAAGAGTATTTTTAATAACAAAATGTAATAAAATAAAAATAATAAGATAAAAACCAGAATTGGTAAAAAACAAAAACAAAACAAAACAAAAAACAGAAAAGAAAGGATCCAAGAGAAGGCACAGGAAACAGATACCCACTCGTTTATAAACTCAGGAAGCCCCTAAAATAACACTAAATTGGGAGCCATGATGTTTACACAAAGAACATGTAAAATAAAAAAAATAGTAGAGAACGAAAAAAAATGTAGTAAAAATAAAAGCAGGAGATAAAACTTTTAACATTTATAAGAAAATGGCCCTGACATGGTATTATGAGACAAGGCACCTCCAAAAATGTTGTTGAGTTTTTTTAAAACAAAAAACAAACAAACAAAAAAAAAACAAAAGGAAACCTTTAACTTGGGGCTTGCTTACAGTTCCAGAGACTTAATCTATTATCATCATGGTGGGGTGGATGGTAAGAAGCAGACAGATGTTTGGCTTGTACTTTTTAAACCTTGAAACCCACTCCCAGGGACACTTCCTCCAACAAGGCCACAACTCCTAATCCTCCCAATACTATCAAAGTGTTCCACTCCCTGGTGACCAACTATTCTAACATATGAGCCCATGGGGGCCACTCTAATTCAAATCACCCCAGGTATTTATTCCTCTTGAAACTCAACTTGTTCACTTCTTAAAGAGCCTACTCCTTCACAGTATCTCCTTAGGGTTCAGATGTAAGAATTTTGAGGAGTGTTCCTGCACATCCTCACCAGCATGTGCTGTCACTTGAGGGTTTTTTTTTTTCTCTTGAAAAAAAAAAAGCCATTCTGATTGGTGCAAGGTGGAATCTTGGGGTCTTTTTATTATTATTATTTGTATTTCCCTGATAACTAAGGATGTTGAACATTTCTTTAAGCATTTCTCTGCCATTTGAATTTTGGAGGGCACAAGCCTTCAGACCATAGCAAAAGCAATTTGGCTTTTTACATAGTTGTGACACTGGTTTTTAGTTTATGAGTTTAACAGCGGGCATTTGATGCACACTTCCTTAATTTATACCAGTAGGTTATATCTGAGTGTCCTGCTAGACATTCATGTGTCTCAGATAGTCACATTTCCTCCAAATCATGCCTTAGAGTAGCTTTCTTGTTTTCCTCTTATTTTTTAATGAGATACTGAGAAACTTAGATCAGGGCACCATGTGCCACCCAGCAGCCACTCAGTAACAGTGAAGATGTATCATTAAGGCCAGCACCAGGTGAGTGTGCTAGCCCTGACTGCACCTTCCAGCTGTGGTCCAAATTTATTCTTGTCTGCCTCTCCACTTTCTGTCAGCATTCTGACTTGCAGATCAATCTAATTTTTCCTAATAGTCACCTTTCTCATCTCTGTGATCGAACGCCTGATATAATCAACCTAATGAAAGGGAGAAGTATTTGTCTCATAGTTTCAGAGTTTTCGTTTACAGTTGTTTGGTTCTGTAAAACATTATGGTGCTGGGAGCTTGTAGAGGAGGGTGGATATGGCGTGGACTATGAAGAGGCACTGAGGAAGAGGTCTAACTTTTGAAAAGCACAACCTTCAGTCACCTATTTCCTGTATCATGTACAGTCTTCTGGAACCTTCCAAAACAGTATCACCATTTCAGAATATGCATTTCGGTGTTTTTTAAAAGTACATATGCAGACCTATTCAAATAGTATCTAATTTCAAAATATTTTTAGCATACCCAAAGAAACTCTGTACTCATAAATTATATTCCCTGTTCCTCCTTCCCACTATCCTCAGGCCTTCTCTCTGTCTCTTTCATAAGAAGATATCATGTGTCCTTTGGCAGTCGGCTTCATTCTCTTGTTTTTAGGGTTCATTGTTTGCTCTATAACACACTTCATTGTTCTGCTATACTATACTTTCCCCACTTCTGATCATGAGTAATGCCTCTATGAACTTTGTGTGTAACTTTTTTTTTTTTTTGGTGTAGGCATATGGTTTTCCTTCTCTCTGGTGGGGGTGTTGATGGGTCATCATGTATTTAGCATGTTCAAAACTGCCTTCCATATTAGTGCACCATCTTATCCCATCCTGCTATCATTTAGTAATTGTCTTTTTTACTTTTTAAAAAAATATTCTTTAATCTTTTTTTTTTTTTTTTTTTTTTTTTTTTTTTTACATTTCAGACTTTATCCCCATCCAGGTCCACCCTCTGACCATTCCTCATCCCATACCTCTTCGCTGCTCCCCGGCCCCTCTCCAAGAACATATCCCCAACCCACCAGACCTCCCCATTCCCTGGGGCCTCAAGTCTCTTGAGAGTTAGGTGCATCTTTTCTCACTGAACCAAGGACATGGCAGTCCTCTGCTGTATATGTTTTAGGGGCTTCATATCAGCTGGTGTATTCTGCCTGGTTGGTAGTCCAGTGTCTGATAGATCTTGGGGTCCAGGTTAGTTGAGACTGCTAGTCTTCCTATGGGGTCACCCTCTTCCTCAGCTTCTTCCAACTTTTCCCTAATTCAAACCATAGGGGTCAGCGTCTTTCTGTCTATTACTTGAGTGTAAATATCTGCATCTGACTCTTTCAACTGCTTGTTGGGCCTCTCGGACGACAGCCATGCTAGGCCCCTTTTTGGGAGTATACAACAGCATCAGTTTCAGGCCTTGGGGTCTCCCCTTGAACTGGATCCCAATTTAGCTGTCTACTACTGAGAATGCAGCCTACCCTTAAGAGTAGCTTGTTCTGGGTTACTATTTTTGAGATGGGTAGGTGGCACCATCCCTCAACTGGGGCCTTCCCTAGTGTCTATTTACTGGAGGTAGTCCCTACAGGTTCTATTTTCCCTGTGTTGAGTATTTTGGCTAATGTCATCCCTGCTGGGTCCTAGGAACCACTCTCTTCCCTGGTGTCTGGGATTTTCTAGTGGCTACCCCCAGTTCCCCACCCTTCATGTCTACATATTTCTATTCATTTTCCTGACCCTCTGGACTTCTCTCCTGTCTCTTCCAATACCTGTTTCTGCCTATCTAAAGGAAACACAGTGACAAAAAATGAAGTAGAGACTGAAGAAAGGCCATCCAGAGACCACACCACCTAGGATCCATCCCATTTGCAGACGCCAAACCCTGGCACTATTGTTGATGCCAAGAAGAGCTTGTGGACAGGAGCCTGATATAGCTGTGCCATGAGAGGCTCTACTAGAACCTGAGTAATACAGATGCAGATACTTACAGCCAACCATCAGGCTGGGCCCAATGGAAGAGTTTGGGAAAGGACTGAAGAAGCTGAAGAGGATTGCAACTCCATAGGAAGAACAATATCAACTAACTGCACCTCCCTCCCCAGAGCTCCCATGGATTAAACAACCAACCAAAGAATAGAAGTGGATGGGTTCATGGCTCCAACTACATATGTAGCAGAGGATTGCCTTATCTAACATCCATGAGAGGGAAGGCCCTTGGTCCTGTGGAGGCTTATTGCCCAAGTATATGGGGATGCTAGAGGACTGAGGTGGGAGTAGGTGGGTGGAGAGTGGAGGAGTACCCTCTTAGAGACAAACTGGGGAAGGGATAGGGATAGAGGGTTTGAAGAGGGGAAACTGGGAAGGTGGACAACATTTGAAATGTAAATAAATAAAATAACCAATAAAAAAGAGTAGTTTGTTTTCTCAGTGAGACCCCTTTGCAGGAAATTGAAAATTTATTTGCAAGTGATTATCAATTAGAGACTACTTCTGGGTTAGAGACTGGGGCATGTGCCTTTCTCCCTCAGGTCTAGGCTCCATTAGATGTAGACCGGTGTATGCTACCTCAGTTTCTGTTAAGTCATGTATGCTTTGATCATGTTGACTGAGAGGGCCTTGTTTTCTTGTTTTCTCCGTACCCTCACCATCTCCTTATTACACTTCTCCCACCTCCTCTTCTGCAGGATTTTCTGAGCCCCAGGAGGAGTGATTTCACTTCCCATTTATGGCTGAGTGTTATAAGGTCTCTCACTCTCTGAATAATGCATGGCTCTGGGTGTCTGTATTGTTCCCATCTTTGTTTGTTCTTATCTGCTGCAGGAGGAAGCTTCTCGGTGATAGCTGAACAAGGCACTGATTTGTGAGTATAAGAGAATGTCATTATAAGTCATTTTACTGTTGCAGGTTTTTTTTTTTGAACAGTAGTATTTGATTTTACCCCCACGTCTCTGAGCTACTGTGTCTTGGGTTCTTGATCACCCAAGTGTGTTTCATGGAATAGACCTTCAGTAAAATCAGATACTCAGTTACTCTCACAAACTTTGGACCACCATTGCACTAGCATATTTTGCAGTCAGGACACCATTGCAGAGCAAAGGATTTGTGGATGTCTTGGTGTTTACATTTCTCCTTTGGTTGTATACAGAGTACCTTCCTGTACCAAAGACATTAGAATGTAAGGGTGAAGGTTATATGCAGGCCTGAGCCTAACATCTCCATGTAGATGTTGTTTTCAGCAATGTAGTTTTGCTGTCACCTTGTGAGAGGCAATCTATAGTCTTGGCAGCAGCCTGAATTGTTTGGGATTCACAGTGAACCCTTTAACCAACAAGTCAATTAGATGTAACCCAATCCCTATACTGGAAGATTCATTTGACAACAAGTGATATTCAGTTGAGACTCTGTCCTCCCACTATTTGGTGATTTGATTTATATTGCCTTAAAATATGTATATATTTTGGCAAGTTCATACTTCATTGGGTTTCCATTCTACCCTTCAAATGGCCTTTAATTTTATCTGTGTCTCCCTGTATTCACTTCTTCATTCCCTTCTTCCTTCTCTCTCTACTTTATCTTCCCATTCAAGTACTCCCTCTATATCAACCCAAACTATCGATTCTATTTTCCTTTCGTAGGAAGAAATATCTATCGCTCCTAGTCCCTTACTTGATACCTAATTGCTGTGGTTCTATGGATTTTAGCTTGATTAATATTGACTTAACAGCTATTATTCACACATAAGTGAATACTTACATTATTTGGCTATCTAGGTCTGGGTTACTACACTCAGGGTGATTTTTTTCTTGATCCATTTATTCAGTAAACATATTTAATAGCTATTTTTTTCAATATGACTGAAATAAGAATCTTAGATATATGTTAAAATGTTACTCCAAGGGACTGGAGATAGATCTTGGTAGTAGAGTGTTTGCTTAGCTTATATGAGACCACAGGTCCTGTCCCTAGCAGCAATAAATAAATAAACATTACTTCTGTGTATGTCTGTGTAATACTAGAGATTGCAGCAGACAATAATATTTGAAATAGCAGACTGAGTAAATAAGATGTGGCCTATCCAAAGTTAGTGGGTGTTATTAATCTCTTCAGAGCTCCCAAGAGACCAAAAATACTGGAAAACAAATACATTTCTGTTTTAGAGTTGACATATCCATCTCCTGCCTTTATCCATTGAAACTCTGGCTCCTTAATTTTCAGACGCCGGGACTCAAGTCATCATGCCTCCATCATGATGTCTGTTTAGTTTTAGGCTGAAATATAGCTATCTTCCTTGGTTCTCCAGCACGCAATCATACATGCCAATTCTTAGAAAAAGTCTCCAATTTAATATTTCTGTATAATCTATTGATTCTGTTTCTTAGACAACCCTGGATGCAGATATTTCTTAGCATTAGAAATTTTGTTTATTGAATTCTCACTATGTTTCATTCTTTCTCATTTTTGTATATTTACATAGTAATCCCCACAACAATGCTTAATACAGCTTATATTATGACTACCTTCATTTTAGTAGTTTAGATAAAACCTGAGAGCTTGCATGATTCAGTCAGGTCTGATATTAATAACTTCAAACTCAAAAAGAAATTCAGCCAAAGCCACATGGAGGAATGAAAGTGCAAGGAGAAGTGAGATATCATTAAGCTCACAGTAGCTTACTGTGACTAGAGCACTGTGAATAAGGTATCAGTGATACAGAAAATGGGCATAAGAAGAGTGGGCTACTTGCCTGGAATTCATCCAATACCAAGAGCAAAAGGAGAATGTATTGCTAAGGTCCAATGACTGAATTTATCCATGCATTCAACAGTTAACATAAAACAAGTGATTTAAATATAATCTTAAGATGCTAGGCCCTGGTAGAAGTCTGTCTGGTAACCCAGTTTACTATGTTTGACATCAGTTTTTGGACCTGGTTATGAACCTTGGGAAATATTTGGTAAGTTTTGGGACCTAAACAGATCTGGAAAATCATTAGTCTGGATGACAGTATAATTTCTGCAAAAATTAAAAAAAAAAAAAAAAACACACATATATTGGGAAAGAAAAGGGTTAAGACACAAGTGGCCATTTTGTATTATTGTAGCTTTAAAACTAAGGCAAATAAATTATTATAAATTAACTCATGACAGTGAGAGTCAGTTCCAATAAGAATCCTTTACATACAGATCAAAGAATAGCAGAGAAATTGTAATGGAGAATGGATGTGCACAATGTGTGAAACAATTATCTACTAATTTATTTATATATTACTTCATTTGTCACTCTCAGATGTTCTGTGATAAAATACCAGTCCTATACATGGAATCTCTAAGATTAAATCCATTCTTCTAGCAAATTTTAAGAGGAATAGTGAGGACCTGAATCCTTCTTGGTCTAACCTATAGTTTATGCTATTTGGATGACAAGAAAGGACAAAAGGAGAGGTGTACATAAAATTAAGGAATAAAAACTCTTCGATCTTGATTTGGGGGACTCAGAATTCAGAATTATAGTATGGAAAGCAGTATTTTAGAATCATTGTTACTGTAAACACACCTATTTATCCACATGAATCATTTGCTTTGTCAATTACCATAGTGAGAGTGTCATCCCATTAACTTCACATTTCAATGCGTAGGCTACATCCTGCTAACAGTCTGAGTTAGAAAAGCAAATAGAATTTGAAGTAAAGTTTTGTCTCCTTTAAGTGACAAAACACATATTTAAATCAACTAAAATGATTGATTGTTATTCAAGGTCACCCTTTTCCCCAAGTAGATGGGACAAATCTCCACTTGACTTCTATTTACACAGTAAAATGTCATTAATGCATATCACATTCATATAGCCTGACTGATTTCACATGAAGTCTGTACTATTATTTTTTTTCTTCATCTTGTGTTAAAGTGATCATTTTAAAAAATGATAGTGTAAACCAAATGGCAAAGAGATAATTAAGGTACTAAAGAGAATTATTTTCCAGCATGTTTAGAAAATTGTTACACTCTGCATACTAATTGCAACTCATTTCCCTAAGAAGATATATTTGTACTGTTTTTTTTAGGAACTGAGTACAAATAATCAGTGTTTTTGTCAGTGCTCTTGACCTCATCCTTTTCCAAGTCAGACAGAACAAGTGCAATCTCTTAGCTAGAATGAGTATTTAGCAAATGCTTATTCTTGAAGTTGAATGAATTCCAAAAGCACTGGCCATATCAAGAATGCATGTTTCTCTTATCAAAGGAAAATTCTGCTTAAGGATCTTTCAGAATATGCTCTCCTGACAACACAAACTTCATTGTATCATCCACTTCTGTTGTAAAAGTAGAGAAAGGATACTTGTAGCAAAAACACCAGGCCTACAATGTGTTCATGTGTCATCAATCATGTTCAGTTTGCTTTCCCATGAAACTGAGCTTTTTCATGTTAAACCCCATGGCATTTGGCTTGCTTGGCTGAACAAATCTTCCCTAGTTTGCTCTGTCTTTTAAACCTAGAATCCTGTAGTTACCTGTAAAGAGAGAATAAGTCCTAGTTGTCTATAATGTTAGTTTTATACAACCCTTTACTTATTTAGAGTTTTAAGTCCAAGTACCTTAGAATATGGAGTTTTCTGATTTCCTTTATAGCAGTGGAAGACATTGGACAGACAGTTTGAGGACCTTTACATTCATACACAAAAGCTATCGCATCCAAAGCCTCTGACAATCACAGGCAATCCCTTCAGTCTTTAGCATATTGATCTAAATAGATTTGTCAAGATAAACATTACTTTGTTTCCATTTTTCAGAGAAAATCCTATTAGCAATCCCCCTGTCTCAGAAGTAAAATAAACCACTAATTAGCACATTTACTAATATATGTATATACTGAAACAGTAGCTGAATATTAACATAATAGAGGTTATTTAATGATAAGGAGGATAATTTTAGAAAATTGCAGGTCTTTATCAGGCTGAAAATGTATAACTATCTCCAAGACAAAATAATTTAGACATTCTACCCATATAGCCTTTAGTGGGTTACTCATTTGGTTATTTGTGCCTGGCAGTATGCTAGATACTATGGAGTACAGAAGTAAACAGTTCTTTTCCTATTTACTTCAAAACTTCAGAGTCAACATTCCCTTCTTATTAACTTCCCTCAAAGTTCTGTTTCTATTGGTCTTCCTTGATCTTATCCTCTGGGCTAAAGGAAAATTTCTTTAAGAATTCTAGCCCATGGAGAGAATGAAAGAATAAACTTCTGTCCATGACCCTCCTGATATAGGGCTGTTCTGCAGCTAGCTCCCAGTATGTCTTTTTAAATCTAAAGCCTCCTCACCAACATTATATATTTTATTCTTATCCTTCTTCTCATACCCACAAATGATTATGATCTGATTTCATCTATTATCTGTCCTTTCTGCCTCCCTGGATATTCAAACTCATGAAAGCTCTTGATAATCAAATTGCTTTTATTAGTGTGAATGAGTCAGGGTTCTTCAAGCCAGAAAAAAATGATGAAAATTATGCTCTCATCTGAAATCATTGGATTTGAAAGGACAAACTAGATAGGCTCCACTTTGTTTACACACAGATGCTCAACAAAGACAACTGTTATTAAATTAATTTTGTTAATATACCTAAACTACTGCTTTCACAGACAGTATACTGCTCATTTCTGTTGAAATAGGGTTTTGAGATATTCAGATCTATCAGTTTGCTTTATTATGTTAAAGCTTGTAGATAGATAGAGATTATTGTATTTTGAGAATATTCATCCTCATACTACTTTACCATTTTCTCTCTCTCTCATCCCATTAATATCTTTTATCCAATAAACAGATTTACTACTATTTTATGTATATTTACACACACAAGCATATATACACACATACACACACATAATTTTATGTCTATATAATATCTAGGAACTACAAATGAAAAGAAAAGCATTTGTTTATCAAAGATTGGTATAATTAACTTTATGTGATTAGATCCAGTTGTATCTGCTTTCCTACAAATAACAGAATTGTTCTTTATAGCTGAAAACATGTGTGTGTATACATATATATATTCATACATGTACATTTTCTTTATTCATCTATCATTAGACACCTAGGTTGATTTCATAATTTATCTATTGTGAATAGTATTGTGATTAACAATGATAAGCAAGTAACTTTGTGGATGCTGACTTGGACTCCTTTGAGTTAAATAAAAGGAATTGCTGTAGCTGTGACATATGGACAATCTATTGTTAGTTTTTGAGAAACCTTTATTCAATTTGCACATTATCTGAAGTTCCAGCCAAATATAAGAGAACTGTTCATTCAATCACTCTATTCATTGATTGAGTTATTTGATTTCATTCTCTTGTTTCTCTTGATTGAGTTCATTCTCTTGTTTTTGAGCCCTTGTGTATTATAGATAGTCTCTGTTAAGATGTATAGATCACAGAGGGTTTCTTTCCTTTAGTAGGATGTCTCTTCAGTTGATTAACTGTTCCCTTTTCTGATCAGAACTCTTAAATTCATTGTTCATTTTTGGTTTTATTTCCTAAATGACTGGAGCCTTAATGAGAAACACCTTGCTTAAAAAGTTTTACCTTCTTTTCTTCCAGCAGTTTTAGACTTTGGAGTCTGACATTAAAGTCCTTGATTAACTTGAAGCTGATTTTTCTTTTAGAGTTTGAGATACAGGAACCTAGTTTCATTATTTTACAAATGGATAACCTGGTCTCCAAACACCATTTGTTGAGGAAAATGTCTTTTTTTTCCCCCAGTCATCTGGAAATATTTTTGTAAAGAATCAGGCAGGTATAGCTTCGTGGGTTTATAACTGAGTATTACATTATGGCTTATTGGTCTAGATGCCTTATTTTTGTACCAGTATAATGTTATTCTTTTTTACTAGAATTTGTCAGTATAACTTGAAATAAGGAATGGTGATACTTACATTTTACTTTTTTTATTTGGTATTGTTGTTGCTACCTAGGGTTTTTGGTGGGTTTGTATGAGTTGTAAGATTGATTTGCCCCTATCCCATCCCCCTCCCCTGCTTCTATGAGGGTGTTCACCTACCCACCCACTCTGCCTCCCTGCCCTCAAATTCCCTACATTGGGGCATCAAGCCTTCACAAGACCAAGGGCCTCTCCTTCCATTGATGCCTGACAAAACCATCCTCTGCTATAATGTATCTGGAGCCATAGGTCCCTCCTGTGTACTCCTTGGTTGGTGGCTTAGTCCCTGGGAGCTCTGGGGGTTTTTGGTTGGTTGATTTTTATTGTTCTTCCTTTGGGGTTGCAAACCCCTTCAGTTCCTTCAGTTTCCTTTTTCTAACTCCTTCATTGGGGACCCCATTGGGAACTCCATGCTCAGTCACATGGTTGGCTGCTTGAGATATGATCTTTAATCCACTCACATGGATTGTTTATTGATTTGACATAATATGCCATCTCATATGGAGAGAACACTCAGTCACAATGATGAAATTTTTGATGTGCTTTTGAGTTTTTTCAAGTACTTTTTTGGGA